>LBNU01012596.1:235093-247516 GCA_014162995.1 Artemisia annua | reverse complement strand
ATATTTTATAAGTACTCATAACGAATCCTAACGTCTTACGCGATAAATCTTTGTTTTACGACAAACCGGAAAACTATCATTTTCAAAATAAAGTTTTCAAAAATAGAATTTCACACACTTTATAAATATAACTCACGAAAACCATCTCCTAATAACTTACCATCGCTCAAATACTTGAACGAAGACTTGTTACACAAAACCACAAAACACCAAAACCACACAAGTCATTTCTACACCACAAAGGCGATCAAAATGAACTTTTCCAAACTCAATACTTCCCAAATCATCACAACAACCTCGCACGCAAAGGGATTTAGTGCCAACATTCATACTTATCACACATATATTATACTTATCTCACACATATACCACATATAAACACTTAATTCACACCAAACAAAGTTAAATGATTTGAGACTATTAGTCTAACTAATCTGTTAAAATCACGGTTGTCACACATATGCTACACAAATGATAAATTAGTTCCGACAACTTGCTATACTCACCAAGAATGGGTGATATTATTTTAGAATTAGGTATGTATGCTTTAGTCAACTTGATTTATGGAGCAATAAGAAAGGAATCATGTGCATTTTGATGTGATAATTGTTTACTAACAACAGTCTTAGAGCTTGGCCATTTGTTGACTGAAACTCGATTCAATGCAAACCACCACCTAGAAAAAAAAAATCCATAAGCTAAAAACCACACACAAAGTTTCTAAATTGATATTGACTGTGCCAGGAATGCTTTTTTGTATAAGTTTCACATACATTGCCAATGCTTTTACCAGAATGTAAATATTCAACTGCATCAGCAACAGATCGAATACCTATAAACCTTTTGGGGTCTATTGCAACCTGACACATGTACACAAAAATAATAATCTTGAGTTTTGCGAAGAGAGATTGCAAAAATAAATAAAATGGTTATCTAGATGTTGGTGTCACAGATGAGAATATTGCACTAGAAAAAATCCAGCCTGCAAGTGCCTCAAATCATCATCAATAAAAACGAGAAAACTTATGCAATAACTTTCAATTGATTTATTGGTTAACTCACAACAAAAAAAAACGTATCGAACTTTGCTCAGTCCAGAAGTGACAAGAACCGTATTTCTAGACTCCATTTGTGCAGGCTAGAAGCAGAATGGAGAGAAGAATCACTTCAATATTTATTTATACTCATGCTGCATACCACATTTTATATAAAAAGTTAACCTATTTGAGATATGAACCTTTTCTAGCGAAATAGATGTTGTAAATCCAGAACTAGTAATTAGCATGGCAACAACTTCGGGGGACTGGTCTTGCCACAGGAGGAATGTGTTTTGTGTAGAGTCGATGCACAAGTTGTTTCACAGGTTTATTTCCATAATTGAATTCAGACATAAGAACAAGATTTGACAAGAATATGATTTTTATTATCAACATAATCTGAGGTTACATTGTTACAAAGAGACACTCACGTTTACAGATTACATGTACTAATCTATTTATACTAAACGAATGGGTATGACCAAACGTTGTGACTGTTTGAAGGGTTTCAAGCCAAACGACACAACCCTTCACCAAATTACAGAAAATAACTAACTAGCGGTTATTAAGTTCTACTGAATACGTTTGGTCCTTTGTCTTTCAAGACATATGCAATTACAAGGTCCAACATTTTTAGGGTACCTAGTATATACATAAGCCAATGCTGACATTGGCGTCAGCCTTTTCTCCATACCTTGCTTTGATTGCATCCCATATCGCACTTGCATCATCCATATAATTGAAAGCTGCTACATGATCAAAAGGAATAGATTTAAGCAAGGTAGTTCTTGCCTTTGATTCTCTTTGGACAACAATGTGTTCAGCTGCAGTCGTTGGAGGTAGATGAAAAAGATTTCCATCATGATCTGTTCCACACCTTTTCGGACTGTTGCCATTTTGGATCACCTTCCAGATATTTATATCATTGTACGTGATCCAGTGTTCCATCTTCTTAGCCCAGACTTCGTACTCATAATCCAACAAATACGGAAACATCGCATCATCCCTTTCATTATCAAATTCTGCCATTTTTTTTTAATAATCAGCAGAAACGATCAGCAGGAATGCAGTAACACAGCAGCAGAGATGAAACCGAAGGAACCGATCAACAGTAACAAAAAAAAATCAGCATGAATGAGAAACACCAGTAACAAACTAACTCGAGCAGCGAATAGCAATTATGAGAGCTTATAATCTCTTTGTCACCCTTTTTTTTCGCCACAGAATAATCAACACAAATCTGCTCTTCTTCTCCACACTGCTTGCATCGACGACCAGATCTGCTCTATAAACTGCTTTTTATTAACGATGAAAACCTTGAAAATCACAAGATATAACGAGCTCCTGGCTCTGATACCAATTGTAGAAAATCGTTTTGGCTCGATCTAGGATAACAATGATTGATCATGCACAGCGGAATAATAAGAACACAATCAAAGTTATAATCAAGGTTTTGCTCTAATAATAAAAATGATCCTCTATGGATCTAGGTTACACACACTAAAGGTGTTTTTGTTTTGGTGAAGCGTCAATAATAATAAAGCCTATTGTTCCTTTTATACACAAGGAACCCTAATACAATAATAAATAAAAGATCAATGCATATCACTACCTAAAATAGCTCATGCATATCCTAACAAACTAATAATAAATATACGGAGTCACTATATCCATAGAAACAAATCTTCCGCAGGAACCATGTCATCAGCAGAAACCATCTATAGCTTCAGCAGTAACCATCCGTAGGAACCTGTCAGCAGACTCCATCAGTAGGAACTTCTAAAATTCCCAACAGTTGGTATATTCAAGTACCGACAAGAAGGGAATACACGCGTGACTAACACAACGAGGTCACAACAAATTTCAATCTTTGGATTTCATTTCATACTTATAGTATAGATATTTACTTTATACTATTAGAAATCCTTAGAATTTTATATTAGGATTCCCGGATAACTATTTCTGTTCCCGTAGTATTAAGTGATATCACTAGTTAGAAATTCCCACATGAATCGAAGGTGAAAATCATTAACGCCTTTAAGATGGCCGGTGACGATACAAGCACATCAAACAATACCATTAAACCCGTAACACCTATTGCACAATATCAATGCCCTAAACTCAAAAACACAAACTACACGATATGGGCTATACAAATCAAGGTTATACTAGAAGCACATGGTTTATGGGAAACAATAGAGACTAAGGAAAACACGCAACTAGATGATAAGAAGGATAAGGCAACAATGGCCTTACTATATCAAGCGTTGACCGAAGATGTGATTTTACAAGTAGCAACTTGTAAAACGTCAAAGGATTTATGGGAATCGTTGAAGAAGAGACACGTTGGAGAAGAAAAAGTGCAACAAGCACGGTTACAATCATTGATGATTGGATTTCAGACCCTTCAGATGAAGGAAGATGAAACGGTGGATGCATTTACAGCCAAATTGAATGGCTACGCCACGAAGGCAAAAGAATTAGGAAAGACTTTGGATGAATCACTTTTAGTACGAAAACTATTAGACTCCACACCAGATAGATTCATTCAGATAGTAGCATCCATAGAACAGACAAATGATCTCAATGACATAACGTTAGATGAGATCGTAGGAAAACTTAAAGCATTCGAGGAAAGGATAAAACTCCGAAAGGGAGGACAAGTAGAAAGCCAGGATAATTTATTATTCGCACAAGGCGAACACTCTAAGAGAGGAAAACATTTTTACAAACGCGGTGGTAGATCAAACTACTCACGAGGAAACTGGCAGAATAAGGGAAATAAAGACAACTCGAATGGCGGAAACTCATCTCACAAAGATAAATCAAATAATGATAGACAAGGGTGGGATAAGAGTAAAATCAAGTGCTACAACTGTGGAAAACTAGGACACATGAGAAATACCTGTAGAAAACCATCAACAAATCAGGAACAGTCAAACCTTATCTTAGAAGACGAAGAACCATCACTATTAATGGCTACATATGAAACTGAAGAAGTTTTATTGAACGAAGGTCAAATACAACCCCAGAAGTATGCTACAACAGATGCTAGCATATGGTATTTAGATAATGGTGCAAGTAACCATATGACCGGAACCAAGAGTCATTTTAAAGATATTGACGAAAGCATCACTGGACGCGTTCGTTTTGGAGATGGATCGTATGTAGAGATAAAGGGTAGAGGTTCAATATTGTTAGGATGTAGAAACCAACAACAAAAGATAGTTTCGGACGTTTACTACATTCCAAACTTCAAGAGCAACATACTTAGTCTAGGACAACTTACCGAGATAGGTTGCAAGATCATCATGGATGAAAATATACTGACTTTGTATGATAAGAACAAGACTTTGTTGATGAAAGTAGAAAGATCTAAGAATCGACTTTACAGTATCAAACTACACATTGAAGCACCTATATGTCTCTTAGCAAACATAGATAACCAAGCATGGTTATGGCATGCTAGATTGGGTCATCTGAACTTTGACGCGTTAGACAAGATGACAAGAAAAGGTCTAGTAGAAGGGATACCGAGAATAAAACATGCAGGAGAAATATGTGATGCATGTTTATTAGGAAAACACATTAGAACACAATTTCCAAACAAAGCTAAATTCCGATCCAAGAACCCGTTGGACTTGGTATATGGAGATCTTTGTGGTCCCATAAGCCCAGCCACAAATTCTGGAAAGAAGCTCATCTTCTTATTAGTAAATGACTGTACACGTTTTATGTGGGCCTACTTTCTAACCTCGAAAGATCAGGCATTTAACACATTCAAGGAATTTAGGCAGAAGGTAGAAATGGAGTTGAAGTTGAAATTAAAAATGCTAAGAACAGATAGAGGAGGTGAATTTACATCTAACGAATTCACCAACTACTGTAAGGAGAATGGTATCGCAAGACAGTTAACAGCACCGTACTCACCACAACAGAATGGTGTAGTAGAAAGAAAGAATAGGATAGTTTTATCAACTACGAGGAGTATGATGAAAGCAATGAAGTTACCTTTAACTTTTTGGGCGGAAGCAGTAAGACACGCCATTTACATACTCAACAGGGTACCTACGAAGGCCCTGGAAGATAAAACACCATATGAAGCTCTCTACAACAGAAAACCGAACCTGGAATACCTAAGAATATTGGGATGCACAACTTATGCTAAGATAACGATACCTCACTTGAAGAAGTTAGATGACAGAAGCATACCGATGATTTATTTAGGCGTAGAGGAAGGATCAAAAGCATGTAGGCTATATGATCCAGTAAGAAAGAAGAAACATGTTAGTAGGGACGTAAAGTTTATGGAAACGAAACCGTGGGATTGGGATAATAGTGAAGATGATACGAGTACACAAGACACATTTTGGACTAGTTTTGTGGTAGACGAAGTTGACAACGAGAATCCTACACCAGTCAAACATAGAAAACATTGATAATACGTATCATGAAGAGGATCAAATACCAGAACCAATACCAGATCCAGAATCACCAACCACACCACCAACATACACTTACGAACCCAACTCAGAAAGTGACAGAGAAGCTACTTTTAGCTCTTTGAGCTCATATAGATATGATCATAGACCGGTACGAGGATTAAAAGATATAACGGAAATCTACCAGACTGCACTTGAAGTAGAAGCACCTAGCTTACTCTTCACAGAAGAAGAACCTCGTAATTACAAGGAAGCATCATCAGATAAGAAATGGATTGAGGCCATGGAAATTGAATTAGATTCAATCAACAAGAATAACACATGGACTCTTACTACATTGCCTGAAAACCAGAAGGCAATCGGACTCAAATGGGTTTATAAAACCAAAAGGGATGCACACGGGAAGATCATCAAATATAAATCAAGATTAGTAGCAAAAGGTTATGTACAAGAACAAGGAATAGACTTCGATGAAGTATTCGCACCGGTTGCTAGGATAGAGATAGTTCGGTTAATATTAGCACTAGCAGCATATCATGGTTGGCCAGTACACCACTTAGATGTAAAATCAGCATTTTTACATGGAGAGTTGAAGGAAGAAGTCTATGTCAAACAACCGGAAGGGTTTATTCAGCAAGGAAACCCTGATAAAGTCTACAAGCTAACTAAAGCTTTGTACGGCTTAAGACAAGCACCTAGAGCTTGGAACATGAAGCTTGATCAAACCTTGAAATCATTAGATTTTAAGAAATGTAATCTCGAACAAGCAATTTACACAAAGAGATGCAAGACTTCTACGCTTATTGTTGGAGTATATGTAGATGATTTGATAATCACGGGCACTCCAAATAAAGAAATAGACTTGTTCAAATCCCAGATGGAAGACAAATTCGAAATGAGCGACTTAGGGTTGCTAGCTTATTACCTTGGGATAGAAGTTACACAGACAGGAGGAGAGATTACAATCAAGCAGACAAGATATATTAACAAGATCTTGAAAGAAACAAGTATGACGGACAATAATGATACGAAGATACCTATGGATCCCGGCACTAAGTTGGTCAAGGCGGAAGATAGTGGAAACCCAGTTGATGCAACTTACTACTGAAGCTTAATTGGAAGTCTTAGGTACTTACTGCACACAAGACCAGATCTTAGTTACTCAGTCGGACTACTCAGCAGATTTATGCAAGACCCGAAGGAACTTCACCTGAAGGCGATAAAACAAGTAATCCGATATATCAAAGGAACAAACGAGCATGGAATAATATACAAGAAAGAAGGCGGCTGCAAGATTACAGGTTATAGCGACAGTAGTTATGGAATCAACACCGATCAAGGAAAAGGAACTACTGGCATAGTATTTTACTTTGGAGAGTCACCTATTACTTGGTGTACTCAGAAACAACCTACAGTAGCACTATCATCGTGTGAATCAGAATTCATGGCGGCTACTGGAGCAGCATGTCAAGCTTTGTGGTTGAAACGCTTACTTAGTGAATTAACTGGATGGCAAGAAAAAAGGATAACGCTTAGAGTTGACAACGTATCAGCAATAGCACTCGTAAGGAACCCAGTATTTCATGGAAGAAGCAAGCACATCGACATTCGATATCATTTCATTCGTGAATATGTAGAGAATGGTCATATCAACGTTGAACACATTAATGGAGAACTACAAAGAGCAGACATTTTAACAAAGGCCTTACCAAGACTCAAGTTCATGACTATGCGACAAATGTTCGGAGTTCAAGACTTAGGACGAAGCAACGATCAAGATTAAGGAGGAGAATGTGCGCATATAATCTCGCTCATTGCTCCGGTTTAAAGATTCAAAAGAAGAAGGACCAAAGTTGCTCGTTGGAAACTTAATAACCGCTATGTCGGTTAAGTTAGTTATTAGTTAAGTTAGTTAGTTAGTTATAAAACGGTTAGGCAGTTATGGCGGTTATAGAACCGAAACATTGCGTCGTTTGGTTCACAGCCATTCGAAAAGTTGTGATGTTTGGCAAACACCCATTCGATCACTATATATATGTATGTACATGTATTGATTAATGGTTAGACAATTTAGTTATTCAAAAATCTTATTGCAATTCATATTGACTCATATTTGGGACCAACAAATTAGACGAACCAAGAGTTGAATAAATTATGAAACATATTGTAAGATAAACAATGTCTCTAGCTATGTTCTTTCCAATAAGCAATATTTTACCAAATAAATACACATGCAAGATACAGATGCAAACAAAAAGAAAAGGCATCTGCAGGATAAAAAAACACGAAAGGCCTACCACTTAACATAAAAAAAAAAAAAAAAGATATGTAACTGCACAAACTTAAACAAATGCCCACACCTTATCAGCAAGAATCACATGATGTGTGCAAGGTATTTTTAAAAAACAAAAAGCATTTGTTATAACCCATCATAAAAAATTCTGTTTTTGAACTCATCCATCCATCCTTTTTCGCAACTAGTGGTATGCTTTTGTTTGAATCATAGCTCATTCATGTAGCATAACCAGACACTTGAGCCTATGCTGCATATTCTATGGGTGCGATCGTGTGAACCAACAAATAAAAGTTCTTAAAGAAGTAACAAAAACAAACTGAAAACAGCTTAAATAAAAAGATATATTATTACAGTACTCTAAACATGTGTTGATTTAACTCTCATGGAAACATAATCCGTAACCTGTAGTAATTGTTATATAATATTCCACAAACATATGCTACACAAAAGATAAATTAGTTCCGACAACTTGCTATACTCACCAAGAATGGGTGATATTATTTTAGAATTAGGTGTGTATGCTTTAGTCAGCTTGATTTATGGAGCAATAAGAAAGGAATCATGTGCATTTTGATGTGATAATTGTTTACTAACAGCAGTCTTAGAGCTTGGCCATTTGTTGACTGAAACTCGGGTCAATGCAAACCACCACCTGGAAAGGAAAAATAAAAATCCATAAGCTAAAAACCACACGCACAGTTTCTAAATTGATATTGAATGTGCCAGGAATGCTTTTTTGTATAAGTTTCACATACATTGCCATTGGTTTTACCAGAATGTAAATATTCAACTGCATCAGCAACAGATCGAATGCCTATAAACCCTTTGGGGTCTATTGCAACCTGATACATGTACACAAAAATAATAATCTTGAGTTTTGCGAAGAGAGATTGCAAAAATAAATAAAATGGTTATCGAGATGTTGTTGCCACAGATGAGAATATTGCACTAGAAAAAATCCAGCCTGCAAGTGTCTCAAATCATCATCAATAAAAATGAGAAAACTTATGCAATAACTTTCAATTGATTTATTGGTTAACTCACAACAAAAAAAATGTATCAAACTTTGCTCAGTCCAGAAGTGACAAGAACCGTCTTTCTAGACTCCATTTGTGCAGGCTAGAAGCAGAATGGAGAGAAGAATCACTTCAATATTTGTTTATTCTCATGCTGCATACCACATTTTATATAAAAAGTTAACCTATTTGAGATATGAACCTTTCCTAGCGAAATAGATGTTGTAAGTCCAGAACTAGTAATTAGCATGGCAACAACTTCGGGGGACTGGTCTTGCCACAGGAGGAATGTGTTTCGAGGGTACCTAGAATATACATAAGCCAATGCTGACAACTAGAGGTGGAAAAACGGGCAGGTTGAGTAATGGGTCAAAACGGATCGAAGTGGGTGGACTATAAACATTCTTTTGTCCATTCAGTTGACCCGATAGAGGTAAAATATGACTCAAATAAAATGACACTTCAGCTATATATTAAGCTAAATAGTAAGACTAGCTACTGAGAGCGTGATAGCAAACTAAAAGGTGACTAATGTCGCAATATTGATCAAGAAAAGATAAGGTATAATCTTTCAACTAGCAACATTATATTGTCATTGATAAAAGTAGTGAAATGTTTAATGAGCAACGCCATTGCAATTTAATTCAACATGCAAAATGTTTAATACGAACATACATACGCCGTCTTGTTTAAGGGTTGTGTAACGGAAATCTACTGAAAACACGAACTGGCAATGGACCGTCAATGTGAAGATTAATCGAGATCTTGTATTTTGGGATTTTTGTTTCATCACTCAACTTGAACATGAAACAACCTAACAAGACAGAAGAGAAGATCTTCAACTGTCGATATGCAAACTCTCGTCCCAAACAAGTTCGTGGTCCCGCCTGCGTATGAACATGAAATAAAGAAGGGGTGATTATTACAGTTAAAGATAATATGATAAAATGCTTAATGACATGAATAGCAGTTTGATAACTTCTTTTCAATATTTAACTAAAAAGGTGTTTGAAAAACATCAATACAATCCATGCATGAAACAAGTGACCTCTTTTTTTTTGGTGATACGATAGTATCAACAACTTAACATCTAAATTAACAACAACAACATCTAACCAAAGTAGTGAAATGGTAATATATTAACCTGGAACGCAGTAAATTTGAACGGGTTCTCTGGATGGAAACGGCCATTGTGATCAAGCCATCTTCTTGGTTTAAACTCAGGTGCATCATCACCCCATATGAACTTCATCTTTCCCATTGCATATGGCATGTAAGCTACCACGTCCCCTTTCTTTACATTACACCCATCTGGAAGAACATCATCCGAAAAGCAAATCTTTGGATCCTGCATTATTTGTAATTATCATATCATCTTAATACTGATCTTAAGGAATTGTAGATTCACAAAAATGGTAGAAAGTAGAGGTGGCTTCTATAGTGTGATACATAGAGTGTAGGAATTATTGCCATATTATATGTGTTGTTACGTGTAGTTCCTAATCTATGACAATATATGAACAAGCAATGAATGAAAAGTATTTAAAACAAAGACCCAAGGATAAACTTTTCAAGATTCTTATGTCAATGCATCATAGAATTACAACGTGTCTTGCTGATAAATACTTAATTGAATGAGAATAAGGTGTTCCTCTCAAATCAAGTAAACGTAAAAAAATGTAAAAGTTTACAAGTGAACTCTAGGTCTCTAATTGGATCAGAAACTATACTGAGTTCAAATATGAGAGTAAATATGATCTTATTAAATGATATAACAAATATGAAAGAGATAGCATTACTCCGACGAATATTCTCTCTATATAGGAGACAAGCGAGGATGTTAAATGAGGGCAGGGGCGGAACAAGATATTGTTTAGGGGGTGGCGGTGCCCTCCATGTTTGCCAAAAAATATCAATTTTTAGTGTAAATTTTTTTTCTTTTAGGACCATTTTATTAAAGTGCACCCCACTATAAAATCAAATTGCCCCCACCTTAAAGTCAAAAAATGTAAAAACCTTAAATATCTATTTTTATCTTAAAAAAATATCAGTTTTTAGTGTATAAAAAAGTATACATGATCTTTTTATTAAAATGCATCACAGATTTTATCAAAAAATTTTTTTTTGCCCCCCGTCCTCTAAAATACTGGGTCCGCCACTGCATGAGGGATGTTGAGATGTGTCAACCATTTAATGGGGAAGTACATATTCCATTAAATGTTTCTTATTCTTGGAAACACAACAAACTTGCTTTTGAGGAACAATGATGACAACTGTTCCTCCTTTTTCTACGGTTAACAAACCCTCAATGTTAACTCTCCTATAACTGTACAGTAACCGATGAACTAAACCTAGTTCACTTGTTTCTCTTGTTTTGACTCTCTCTACGTTACGTGATTCGTTCTTCTCGAACAAGGCTTCGATATCAATTGTTGGAAGCAATCCAACAAACCGGTTTCTAGAGCGCAACCACGAGTCAAAAACTATTCCATCAACACCTCGACAAAGGGTTAATGATCCCTTATTATCGAGTGGCACCAACACACACACACACACACACGAGATATTTATACTCAAACATTTATTAAACGTGAGCTAGAAAAGAAATTACCAATAAACTTCACCCCCTCATCTCTCTTTAAGAGAATGAGTGAGTGTGAAACCTAATCCTTGGTGTACAAGGAATCTATGAAGAGGTTAGAAGATTTCTTAATATATATTTAACCTTCTTAAGTTTGAGCTAAACTACAACTAACCCTCTAAACATATATCCTAAATATTACGCACTAATATTCTAACAAATTAAATGAACATATCATAAATTAAGATTTTTTGTTTATGAACACTTAAAATGAAATGGATGAGGTATATAATCGNTCTAGAAAACTAGACGATTACCCGCACATAGCAATAGAATTTTATAGCGACAAATAGTTATATTGATATTTTGGCACAATATACTAATCTCAACATTAACATTTTCTTGATCATTCATCTCTATTTCCATCAAATTAACCATAAATTAAGACAAGAGTAAAAAGAAGTGTATGGTGTTTATATATTAGAGAATAGAGAGTAGCATGTTTTTTTTGGAGACTATTAGTATTAATTAAGTTTGTGCTAACTTGACATTTATGTTGTCCCAAACTTATGTATAGATCGATATGTAAAGTTGCAAAATAAATGAATAAGTAAAATCTGTATGTTTCATTAACCATTAAAATCGAGTACATGTATACATATATATAAGCATGAACCGGTGCCATTGAACCATCACACCCCTTCATCTTTTTCTAACCGAATTAACTAACAAAGTTAGTCATTAACTTTGTGTTTAACAAGTTTGGTCCTTCATGTTCTAAATATTACAAATGAAGCATAGATAAAGATTATTCGGTCCACATTCTCCTCCTTAATCTTGATCATTGCTTCTCTTTAAATCTTGAACTCCGAGCATCTGTCGCATTGTTGTGAACTTCAATCTTGGTAGAGCTTTTGTTAGTATATCTGCTCTTTGTAGTTTTCCGCTGACATGTTCCACATTGATGTGTCCATTCTCTACGCATTCTCGAATGAAATGATAGCGAATGTCGATGTGTTTATTTCTTCCATGAAAAACTGGGTTCTTAACT
>LBNU01012596.1:209757-234472 GCA_014162995.1 Artemisia annua | reverse complement strand
TATGATCTTTCCGTGTGCATCTCGCTTGGTTTTAAAAACCCATTTGAGTCCAATTGCCTTTTGATTTTCTGGCAATGTAGTAAGAATCCATGTTTTATTCTTATTTATTGAATCCAATTCAATCTCTATGGCCTCAATTCATTTCTTATCTGCTGATGCTTCCTTATAATTACGAGGTTCTTCTTCAGTGAAGAATAAGCTAGGTGCTTCAACATGTTGTGCATTTTTGTAAACTTCTGCTAAGCTTTTCAATTCTCGTACTGGTCTATGATCATATCTCTCATCTGAGCTCTCTAAGGAACTATTAGTAGGCTCCTCTTCCTCTTCTGAGTTAGGGTGGTAAGTATATATTGGTGGTGTGATTGGTGTAACTGGATCTGGTATTGGATCCGGTTCTTGATGCGTATTATCAATGTTATCATTGATATCTCACTACAAAAAAAGAGGCTTTTTGGGACGAACCTTTTTGGAACAGTAATAAAAGAGTGCCAAATACAAGTATTTGGCACTGTTTGGATAACCGTACCAAAAAAATAGGTATTTGGAACAGCTATTGGAAAACTGTTCCAAATACGTATGCATTTGGAACAATGTCTAATAGTGGTGCCAAATGCAAGTGTATTTGGAACGGCTTCCATTAGCGGTGCCAAATACTGATGTATTTGGGACAGACGATACCACCAGTGCCAAATACGTATATGTATTTAGAACGATTTCTAGTACTTGTGCCAAATACTTGTGTATTTGGAATGACTTTTTTAGAGTGTGGAAAATATCAATGTATTTGAGACGTTTTACATAAACATTGAACATCTTTTAAAACTTGATGCAAATGCCCATTTCGTTTCACAAGTCTTGGCAATATATTTATTTGTGCTCAAAATATTCATAATAAATATATATATTGTACGTACAAACAAGTAAAAAAATAGGGTCGTTCATGAACTTGTTACTCGTGGCTGGCAAGTGTCTGCCTATATACGCCGCCTAACTGAGGTATCCCGCGACCATTTCAACTCGGCCTCATTTTCGTTGACCATTCCCATTGTGTAACTAGTGAGTTGGAACCGACCTCTTATGACAAAGCCATATAGTATAGGCTGACTACTAATTATGACATTTGACAATTATCACTCATATCTTGTATGTCGATCTTTAGATAGTTACCAAAAAATAATATATCTCTTTAATTTAAGGCAGGAATTTCTGTTAACAACCTTCGTTGACCTTATATTACTCAATACCCAAGCATCTAAAGGAGTACCCATTGCGCATGTGTACCTACTACAAAAACATTACCATTTAGTGGCACACATTTTTAGTGGCAAACTATACATGTGCCACAATAGTTTGTTTTTAATGGCAGAAGATTATGTGTCATTAAAAATATTAACGATTTAGTGGCACGTTACACTTTGTGCCATTAATGTACATTTTTAATAGTGGCACAAATTTGGGTATGTCATAATACCTTACTGTAAGAGCATTGGGTATCACGGAGGTAAACCTCGCTGAATCCCACGTAGCTAGCCATTCGGTGAAGCCGACCCTCGCCACGACACCGCCCTTGCACGCCACTTGTGTCTTCGTTGAGGATAAAGAAAAGAAAAGAAAAGTTTATTTTTTTTTTTTTTTTTTTTTTTTTTTTTTTAATTCAAATTTTTTTAAGCAAAATTTATGAATAAAAGTTGTAGTTATTTGAATTAATGGAATTTAGTTTGTTTGAAAAAATGAAAAATAAAATAAAGTTGAGGGTGGTTGTGGCTCAAATGGCTAAGTTGAAGTTAGTTGTGAGTGAAAGGGCATTTGGATATGTGGGTGTTGGAATGATGTGGCACCGAGTGGAACCAAAATAAATAAAATTAAGTGTCATATTTTATGCCATTAAATACTTCGTCCATATTTTTTGTTACCTATTGCCTATTCCCAAATATTACCAGTTTAGGCGGGCTTGAACTAAAAACCCAATTTTAAAACATTGGGTGGGCTCTAATCCCTTATAATTTTCATATGATATTTGTAACAAACATTAATTGATTTATAGGGAAAGTTATGAAGGAAAGGGTAATTCACTCAATATTTATGAACCGACCGAAATTGCGAGATCTTGAAAGTTATTGCAGGTTATCCTTTATAATACTTTATCTTACAACTTTTTTCTTATTGATGTTTTGAATCATGGTGCAGCAGAAAAAAAAAAGATCAACACCATGTGCTCTTGTTATGAATTGTTAACGTGTTAACAGCATATGAACTTTTCTCATTTACATTAATACGTGTAACTTTAATTTTTAAGAACTTTTTTTTGTTTGTCTACAGATTTGCGTCAAGATCTTCATATCAGAAGATGGAGTTGTTGTTCTTTTTGTAGTTTTAGGCATATTGTTTAGTTTTATATATTATTTAGTTGGACTTTTAGGACTTGTGCCATTATGTTGGATTTGTATTTCTTGCATATTGGAGACCTTTGTTGATTAATGAAGAATTCATTTTTAAGTAAATCATTAAGTTGTTCGCTTCATATGTTATGGTTGAATATTGAAAAGTGTTTCGACGACGCGAATTACTATCGAGATATGCTTCGGTAGCGCATAATATATGCCGCTAAAACCATTTGAGTGTTCCAACATAACACATATTTAATGGCACAATGCATGTGCCACAAATTGTTTTTAGTTTATAGTTCCAGATTATTAAGTGCCACTACTTCCATAAAGTTTGCAGCAACACAACAAAAAGTGTCACTAAAATCCTTTAGTGGCAGTGCGTTAGTGACACTTATTATTTCTGCCAACGAAGGTCTAACGGGCTTTTAGTGGCACTTATTTGGCCTACTGCGGCACTTTCTATATGTTACTAAATAACACCTTTTTGTAGTGGTCGATCTACCAAATAAGCATTCGGCACGGGAAATGCATTGGTAACAAATACACATTTGGCACGGGATATAAAAGTGTGACGAATGCCCATTTGGAACACAAGATTATCAACCGCGCCAAATACTTCACTCATGGCACCTAAAAGTTAAACCGTCCCAAGAACTGTGCCAAATACTATTTAGCACGGTTTCAACCCGACCCAAATGTATTTGGCACCCTCATATTTAGGACGGAGCCAAAAGTGTGCCAAAGCCATGCCAAATAGCATTTGACACGGCTTTTTGAGTATTTGGCACAGTTTTTCACCCTCCCAAATACCACTTTTTCTTGTAGTGTCTATATTGACTGGTGTAGGATTTTCGTTGTCAACTCCTTCTACAAAACTAGTCCAAAACGTGTCTTGTGTACTCGTATCTTCCTCATTCTTGTTCCAATCCCACGGCTTTGTTTCCATAAACTTAACATCCCTACTAACATGTTTCTTCTTGGTTATTGGATCATATAACCTACATGCTTTTGATCCTTCCTCTACTCCTAAGTAGATCATTGGTATGCTTCTATCATCCAGCTTCTTTAAATGAGGTATCGTTATCTTTGCATAAGCTGTGCATCCGAATATCCTTAGGTTTTCTAGATTTGGTTTTCTATTGTAGAGTGCCTCATATGGAGTTTTATCTATCAGGGCTCTTGTAGGTACCCTATTCAGTATGTAAATAGCATGTTTTACTGCTTCCGCCCAAAAAGTTAAAGGTAACTTCATGGCTTTCATCATACTCCTAGTAGTTGATAACACTGTTCTATTCCTTCTTTCCACTACTCCATTCTATTGTGGTGAGTATGGTGCTGTCAACTGTCTAGCTATCCCATTATCCTTACAGTATTGTGTGAATTCATTTGATGTAAATTCACCACCTCTATCTGTTCTTAGCATCCTCAATTTCAATCTCAATTCCATTTCTATCTTTTGCTTAAATTCCTTGAATGTACTAAATGCTTGGTCTTTCGAAGTTAAAAAGTAAGCCCACATAAAACGTGTATAATCGTCTACTAACAAGAATATTAATTTCTTGCCTGAGTGTGTTGCTGGACTTATAAGACCACCGAGGTCTCCATATACTAAGTCCAACGGGTTTGTTGATCTGAATTTAGCTTGGTTTGGAAATGGTGTTCTACTGTGCTTCCCTAATAAACATGCATCACAAATCTGTCCGGCATGATTTATTCTAGGTATTCCATTTATTAGACCCTTCCTAGTCATCTTGTTCATAACATCAAAGTTTAGATGACCTAATCTAGCATGCCATAACCATTCTTGGTTATCTACATTTGCTAAGAGACATATAGGTGTGTCTATTTGTAGTTTAATACTATAAAGTCTATTCTTAGATCTTTCCACTTTCATCAACAACTTCTTGCTCTTGTTTAGAATTACAACGTGTCTTGCTGATAAACACTTAATTGAATGAGAATAAGGTGTTCCTCTCGGATCAAGTAAATGTAAAAAAATGTAAAAGTTTACAAGTGAACTCTAGGTCTCTCTAATTGGATCAGAAACTATAATGAATTCAAATGTGAGAGTAAATGCTCTTCTTAAATGATATAACAAATATGAAAGAGATAGCATTACTCCGACGGATATTCTCTGTATATATAGGAGACAAGCGAGGATGTTACGTGAGGGCAGCGGCGGAACTACATATTGTTTAGGGGGTGGCGGTGCCCTCCATGTTCGCCGAAAAATACCAATTTTTAGTGTAAAATTTTTTTCTTTTAGGATCATTTTATTAAAGTGCACTCCACTACAAAATCAAATTGCCCCCACCTTAAAGTCAAAAAATATAAAAACCTTAAATATCTATTTTTATCTTAAAAAATATCAGTTTTTAGTGTATCAAAAATATATATATGACCTTTTTATTAAAATGCATCACGAATTTTATCAAAAAAAATTTTTTTTTTGCCCCCGTCCTCTAAGATCCTGGGTCCGCCACTGCGTGAGGAATGTTGAGATGTGTCAAACATTTACTGAGGAAGTACATATTCCATTAAATGTTTTTTTATTCTTGGAAACACAACAAACTTGCTTTTGAGGAACAATGATGACAACTGTTCCTCCCTTTTCTAAGGTTAACAAACCCTCAATGTTAACTCTCCTATAACTGTATAGTAACCGATGAACTAAACCTGGTTCACTTGTTTCTCTTGTTTTGACTCTCTCTACGTTATGTGATTCGTTCTTCTCGAACAAGGCTCTGATATCAATTATTGGAAGCAATCCAACAAAGTGGTTTCTAGAGCGAAACCACGAGTCAAGAACTATTCCATCATGACCTCGACAAAGGGTTATGATCCCTTATTATCGAGTGGCACCAACACACACACACGCACGAGAGATATTTATACTCAAACATTTATTAAACGTGAGCTAGAAAATAAGTTACCAATAAACTTCACCCCCTCATCTCTCTTAAGAGAATGAGTGAGTGTGAAACCTAATCCTTGGTGTACAAGAATCTATGAAGAGGTTAGAAGATTTCTTAATATTTATTTAACCTTCTTAAGTTTGAGATAAACTACAACCAACCCTCTAAACTTATATTCTAACTATTACACACTAATATTCTAACAAATTAAATGAACATATCACAAATTAAGATTTTTTGTTTATGAACACTTAAAATGAAATGGATGAGGTATATAATCATATACCTATAATACTCTTCGAGTCTTTTCCTATATGAGATTTTACAGAAACTATGGAATTCATTTCTACACATCTATAGCAGTCGATAATGTCGCACAAATTTATTTATTTTTGTAAGCATGGAGAAATAAATGGGTCAAATTTGGATATTTGTTTTAGTGAACAACTCGTCCTTGAATGATTAACATTTGAGACAGAAAAAGTTGCTACAACAAAACAGTTATTTCTACATGCTTATAGAAAGTGTAAAAATATTCAATTTTTTCGCACATATAAATATTTACAAGTTCTTTTACATTTGTAAGCATGCATTTACATGGACGTAATAATTTGAAGACATTTATGAATGTAAGCAATTTAAGTTGAAAGTTTTCACTTTCTAGAAAACTAGACGATTGCCCGTACATAGCAACAGAATTTTATAGCGACAAATAGTTATATTGATATTTTGGCACAATATACTAATCTCAACACTAACATTTTCTTGATCATTCATCTCTATTTCCATCAAATTAACTATAAATTAAGACAAGAGTAAAAAGAAGTGTATGGTGTTTATATATTAGAGAGTAGTATGTTTTTTTGGAAACTATTAGTATTAATTAAGTTTGTGCTAACTTGACATTTATAATAAGAGGTATAATAGGTAAAGAACATTACTCAAAAATTAAGAACTTTTAAGAGATTAAGATATTTGATGCATGCTTTATAAGTAGTTAAGATGTGCAAAAATATAGACCAAGATTTCATACCACTGGTAACGCCGGATATAGTCTAATAGTTTCTGTCAAAGCTGCATGAAGATATTGCATCTTCTCTAGCGCTTCGTCACTCAAACGAGCAGCAAAATCAGCAACATTAGTGACCTCTTCTAACGTGTTAGTTGCTTCTTTGATTTCTTTTGCAACCTCTTCTTGAACTTCAGGATGTTTGCAAAGCATGTAAATGAACCAACACATAGTAATCGCTATAGGATCTTTACCAGCGAGTACAAAGTTGAGTATTATATCTCGCAGATATTTTGGATCTCTATCATTAATTTGTACAAACCTTGATAGGACGTCGTCTCTATTGAACTGAAAGTACCATATAGAAAGCATATATTAGACTAAATAGGAAGTAAAATTCAAATTTATTTATGTGTTAGTATATACGGATTACTGAGTTTTGCGTTTTTTCACTTCGATTATTGAACTATATATTTGTGTTCACATACTCAACATATATGAAACACAGCATTTGGGTCGCTAAGCTTACAAAAAATGTACAAAAACTTATAAAACATGATATTTGCTCATTTAGGTTACTTAACTAATCAAAAAGTATATGCTCAGATCACTTGTATTATATTAGCAATGACATTATTAAATGGCGATCTAAATTTCATTCTTTATAAGCTACTGACTTAAATATTAAAAAATTACTGCCCATTTATATTATTGAAAGAAAAGGGGCATTAAGAAAATAAAAAATTTTACCAGAAACTCATCCTTTAAGTTGTGCATTTGTTCAATCTTGATCTGGATCACCTTATAAATAAACTCATCAATCACTTTCATATTTTTCTTCAACACTGCTTCCGATCCAATATTCAAAAACTTCTTGATCTTCCATGTTATGTCAACAAATCTTCGAAATACCAATGTGTTTGCTTCATCAAATGCACGACTAAATCTAACACCTTCTCCACTGGGGCCACTCAAGTTGTCAAGGTTAATCCCGAAACCAACTTTAAATATCGAATCCATTGTTGCTTTCATGAACAAATCCTGTATATAAACAAATCTTGAGAATGATATTAGTAACTAATAATGCCAATAATCAGTAGACGAGAAACTTACATTTATATCGAGTATTTGTTTGCTATTTGCTGCTTTTGACATTATGTTCCCGAGTTTGATTGCGTTCTCCATGAAGATTTTACTGCTGAAATCTCTAAGCACTTTTGTAGAGAACTCGTTGCTCGCTACCTTTCTTTGTTGTCGCCATAATTCACCATCGACTGTGAAAATTCCATCACCAAGTAGATCCTCCATGACACTGTGGTTATGCTTTCCCTATATAAATATTTTTGCATGACTGTAGTTTGTAGAGAAAAAAAATATATAACAGGAACCCAAAAGCCTAAATGGTGAACTTTTTAATTGGTGTTTTCGGCATTACAATTAACAAAACCATGTGGTTCTACTTCTTAAACGAGATCAAACGGGCCAAAAATAGAAGGATGAATTTCGATTGTTTAGCTTTTTTTTATCTTCAAAAGGTTAAAAATATACCTTGCCATAATTTTTAAAATTTGTCTTGAGGATATACTCCACATTTGCAGGATCAGATGTATGAACCTCACCATGGAAAAGGTTAATCAACCTGTAAGTTTTGTATTTTTCTGCAAGATCAGTCATGTAATGATGCAATCTATCTAAGTTCATCAACAAATCAAACACAGTCCCCGCAGTCGGATGATACTTCTTCATGTTTTTACCATGTTGTTGTTTGTAAATACACAAGACAAAAACAAGAATGGATAGAGGTACAATTACTGAAATGAAGAATGGATTTGAGAGAAAATCCATGAAGGTTGGCATTATTAGATGTAAATTAAAAGATAATGTGTTCTTTAGAAATAAGTTGTGTTACGTACCATGTACTAATATTTGTAGGGATAGGACTGATGGTTGAATATAATAGAAGCATCATAATATTTGACTAAATTACTACTTTTGTCCTTGTGCTTTTCTGAATATAGATCTTAGACTAAAAGTTTCAAAATAGACACTTTGCATCTCAGATGGTTTCAGTTCTACAGCTTAAATCCCAATCGGTTTAGTATCTTATGAATTTACGATACTACAAAGCCACACGATTCAACCACAAGATACTACAATTTATGGATTAAGGGTATGTTCGGCGAAATGGGCTGGGGCTAGGGCTTTTATTATAAGCCGAAGTTGAAATTTGTATTTTTGTAAACTTGTTTGGCAAATGGGCTTAAGCTTAGGCTTATTATTGCAAAATTACTAAAAAGGAGATAATTAAATGAGTTTTTGTATATGTTAAATATTTTTGTGGGTAAATAAGTAATTTATTGTTCAAAAGCCGGTCTTAAGTTTTTAGCCAACTTTAGCCCTTTTTAGAGGCTTATGATTTCATAAGCCCGCATGACAAGCGAGACTTATTTTATAAACCGACTTATTTTAAAAGCCTAAGCCCCATAAGCCCCTCTCCTAAACATACCCTAAGTTTTATAAAATTTAAGAAACTAAACGTTAATCTTCTTAAACATTATCCAACGCTTTCATGAAACACTCGTATATACATGTGTTTGATAATTAATAAATTGTAGATCTGTATAATACCACCATGTCTATTAAGAAAATGATTTACAATAGAATTTTAATAATGTTATCTGAACTTACGATCTTAATCTTGCAAAGGCAAAAATAGAAATTTACAGGATAGAAATTTATATTCTTAACAAATTGTATTATAAAAATTAGGGCACAAATAATTAAAATTTAAATGTATTACGGAGTATAACTTATATCAAAACACATTAATTAAAATTTATGCCAAAGCTACGTGCGTGCATGGAGGTATATAACTAGAAATTGTTAAGATTCTAATCCGGCTATAGGAACTTATGGTTTTACGATACTACAAAGCAATGTGATTTGACCGTACTTAAGATCTTTGCAAGTATAGGATCATAATAGGATCCTCTTAAACTTAAAAACGTTCCATAATCAAAGAAATTATTCCAACATTTTCATGAAATACTCATATATACATGTGTTTGATATATAATAAATTGTAGATTTATATGATATTACTACGTCTATTAAGAAAATGATTTACAGTGGGATTTCAATAATGTTTCATTAATGCTATCCGGTCTCATGATATTTATCTTGTAAAGGCGAGAACAATATTATCTAGGATCTCGATTTAAAAAACTTTGGTTAGATTTATATAACATGGGTTAGTTGCATTTTTATAATATCAGCCACGTGACAGTCATGGTCTAATCTTATTTTCTACATAACTGATGGAATTATCACGTTATCAACTTAAATTCATAAGAAACAACAAGAATTCATATAACAAAAAACTATAGTTTAAACAGCCAACATCGCATGCACAAAACCATAATTATCTAAGTCAATTATGAGACTTCCATTTTCAAGCATGGTTGACATCCATGGCTACTTCATTTTGTTTGTCATTTCGCTAGTATTCATCCGATCCTTGATCTCTTCATGTTCCTGGAAAAAATCCTGGCTCCCGCCAAGCCCTTTTGCCCTTCCGGTCATCGGACACCTCCACCTTCTTTCTAAACTCCCTCACCAAGATTTACGCAATCTCTCGAGAAGATATGGGCCGGTTTTCCGTTTTCTCCTTGGGTCGAAACCTTGTCTAGCTGTGTCTTCTCCTGAAATGGCTAAAGAAATCCTTAGATCATATGAACCTTCCTTCTTAGATCGACCCAGAAACTCCGCCACAGTTTACATAACATATGGATCAAAAGATTTTGTCTTTGCTCCATTTGATTCGTATTGGAAATTCATGAAGAAACTTGTTGTGTCTGAACTCTTAAATAGTCGAACACTCGATTCACTTTTTCCTGTTCGACAAGATGAGATAAATCGTTTCATGAACTTGATCTTAGGAAAGGCAAAACTTGGAAAGGCCGTGGATCTTAAAAGCGAGCTTTTGATGTTAACAAATAATGTGATTACAAGAATGCTACTGAGTGAAAGGTGTTCAGAAGATGAGAACGAGGCACGTGATATGGGAAAGCTGGTTCCCCAAATGTTGGAGATTACGGGTGAATTTAACCTTGCAGATTACATCTGGTTCTGTAGCAAACTTGATTTACAAGGGATTGGAAAGCGGATTAGGAAAGTACGCCAACAATTCGATGATTTCATGGAAAGGGTCATTAAGGAGCATGAAGATGAAAACAGGAGGAAAGATGAAGTGAAGGACCTTCTTGACATTCTACTCAAAATTTCTCAAGATGATTCCATTGAGTTGAAGTTGACCAAAGACCATATTAAAGCTTTTATTCAGGTATTTTTGTGTGTGTTGTACTTGTACAGTATATACATAGGACCCATATATTACGAAATGAAAACGACTAACCATGTTGTTGTGGTTGAAGAACTTATTTGTTGCAGGAACCGACACGTCCGCCCTTACTATAGAATGGGGTTTAGCAGAACTAATCAATCATCCAAGAATAATGCAGAAATCAGTTGAAGAAATTGATCGTGTAGTTGGAAAAACCCGACTACTAGAAGAAACCGACATACAACACCTTCCATACCTCCAAGCAATAGTGAAGGAAACCTTGAGGTTACACCCCACAGTACCAATACTCCTAAGAGCTTCAACAGAAGATTGCACAGTGGGAGGCTTCCATATTCCTGCCAAAACCACTGTTTTTATTAATGTGTGGGCCATGGGTAGAGACCCAAAGAATTGGGACGATCCATTGGAATTCCGCCCTGAAAGATTTCTAGAGAGTCAGGTGGATATTAAAGGACAACACTTCCAGATTTTGCCTTTTGGGACTGGGAGACGAATGTGTCCTGGGACGTCATTTGCGATGCAAGTTATACAAGTTGCCCTGGGTGCGATGGTTCAGTGCTTTGAGTGGAAGGCAGGCGAAAAAGGGGACATGACTCAGGTTGATATGGAAGAAGGACCGGGGCTCGCACTAAGTCGAGCCAATCCATTGGTGTGTGTTCCAGTGGCTAGGCTTGATGATTCAGTTATCCAATACAAGATGTAACTGTTCGTTTTAGACATAAAATAATATGTCGTGTGTTAGGATCTAACTCGAGATCACGAGATTGCACACTTTACGTATGAGAATTAAAGATTAATAATTAAATATAAATTGTTATATTTATTTATTAAAATCGCAAAACATATAAGGATTGTTAAGTAATTACGATAATTGACTAAACGGTAAAAGGAAAGGACTTGTATTGAAAACTGGACAACAAGAAGGATCCGGAACCCCCTCCCATGGGGTGGCCGGTCGTGGGTCTTGGGGAAACCCAACCCACAGCCTATTTGTCCTCCAAGTTTCAATGTGTATAAATACAAATCAATGTTTTAGGTTTTGGGTATCTCTTGTGCACACACAAACCCTAAAACTTGATTTTCTCTCTTTCTTTTTCTTTGTGGCCGATCAAACATACACCCTCTTAAGGTTTTCGGTTGCAAGTTCTTAAACAAATTGTTTGGTTTAGTTTTGTGATTCATTACTTGCATAACTTTAATTCATTATAGAACGTGAATCAAACACACTATTGTTTGATTCTTGGATTGAATTATAAAATCGGTAAGAGGTATTTCTTATAATCCTATAAACCCTAATTAGGGTTCTTGATTTGAAGAATTGCAGTTAAGTGATTCTTGTTCGGGCTAGAATCAAAAGGTACATTTACTTTAATATCTGGTTAGTTAATTATACATTATATGATCCTATATGCTTCCGCGTGCATTCTTGATGTTTATTATTTATGTTAATGATATGTCATGTTATATAATTCCAACAGTGGCATCAAGAGCCGTTATAATGTGTAATTAATTACCAAAACACATAAAAATGATTTTTTAATTGTTTTTTTCTTGTTAATCAAGTTAGGGTTTAGAAAAATCCAAACCCTAATTATTTTTAGGTCGATTTACTTAAAGATTTTTTTAGGGTTTTGGTGTTTGATTTTAATAATGATTAGAAACCCTAGGTTAACATGTTTATGTGTTTGTGTAAACGATCTTGTGACTATATGCAATAAATTGTTATGTGTAATCCATGAAAACGTGCATGTTTGGCATGGATTTGATGTCTAAATAATTTAAATATGTTTAAATTGGCTATATGAATTAATTGTTAAGATTATATCGTAAACATGTAAATTAATTGATAGATGTCGAATTGGGGAAGACTCCAATATTAAGGAATCAATTATATGTTATATATGGTGTATATTAAATTTTGTTTTACGCAATTGACTTATCAATGCATGTGGTTTACTTCCTTAGAAGTAAGAACCCTAATTTAATATATACATGAAAACCTAGAATTGATTTTTAATAGGATTATCGAATTAAGTTTGCATGTGGCTACATGTTTTAATACATAGTAATGGTTATGTTATGTATGTTTTATTTAGTTGTTTATTTTTTATTTGAATTACTTGTGTTTTGTTTATTTATTGTAAAGACATGTTTATAAACAAAAGGGTAATTTTTTTGAATAGAAAAATAATATGGACTAAATATATAGCGAAATTTGTTTTGGTTATTTAAGAGTCAAAATTTTAAGGTTTAATTGAGTGATGTTTTTGTACCAATAGTTGAATGGCGTACTTGATTTGACAAACTATAAGGTGGGTTTAAGTAGAAATGGGTTTTTAATAAGCCTTGCGCTGACCTTTGTTTCTACGCTCGCTTGTGCATCAAATTGAACTTACCTAGTACCACTATTTTATGTACAATATCATCTTAAGGGCGAATTGACCTCAATTCAATTATGATTATCCGAAACACTAAGTCTTATGACTTATGCAAAAGTACGATATAGTGGATGATAATTGTAGGTAATTCCTTGATTGGTGAACCCAATACCTCGATTGGTGAACCCAATACCTCAATCAAAGCTTTGATATTTTGATCTTAGTGAATTGGTAAATAAAATTGTTTTGTAAAAACCAATGTTATGAAGTTGTATGCATGCTTCTTCATACATTATTTTGATAACATCAAAATTACAACCCTTAAAATTAAGTCGAATGCCATCTAATTAAAGAACACTTGAAGTTGTGATATACGTCATGTGAGAGCTTGGCAAGATTGCAATGGAGAGGTGAACTTTATAATTTCATTAATAGCAGATCAACTGAATGTAATGGAATTATGGGAGTTTGCAGTTTTTAAATTAGACGACTTAAATTGAGTATGAAGTGAGATCTTGGACTCAAGGCATTAGATGAGGATAAAACATGCTTACATTGTAAATGGATTTTTGGCAAATGTAAATCTCATAATGATCTAGGAACTGCAATAGGATATTGGCAATTTTTGTTCGACAATTACCTTGTTGAATATTTTCATTACTAGCAGATCAACTGATGTAATGAAAATATATCAATTAGGATTCTAGCTTTAAGAAAATACTATGGTTTATATGAATATTTACCAATGGGTATTTAATTTTCTTAAAGATTTTATTATCGAAAATACTAAAATTGAATTTTGTTAATTCTTTTAATGTATTAATGCAACGTTAAAACCGTAAACGCACTTTGGGCTTTGGTAAATTGATCTCATTCTGTTTTCAAACAAATGTTTGATTAAGAATAATTTACTTAAAAGACAAAGAAAATCTCCTGTCTATGAAAGAAAAGTGAGACACAATCCTATTCCTTTTCATGTATGAGAAAGGATAATAGGAATATTAGATATGTCTAAATTCTAATATAACTCATAGCAAATTTTAATAGTTAAGAAAATTGCGTATTTTTCATAAAGATTTCATCACCTTCATTCGGTGATTAAATTCTTAATAATAAATATGATATTTGGTTAACAGAAAATTATGTAGGACATTTTATGAGTTATTATAATTAGAAGCTAGACTAATTACCGCAAATTAGTAAAAGACAAACTAGTTTATTCATCTAGTTGTTTTTGCTATTTAAAAGGTGCTACATACATTGTGGGATGGTAGACCTATTAAGGAAAAAATTGCATGCCCAATTTTTCAAGTTAATAACATTAATGGTTATTCCATCATTTACGTAGTAGAATACACTCTTTAATGCATAAGTAATTATTACGTATGGACATTCAAAGGTGTTGGAATTAAAGTTAAAAGCACATTATTTTCTTTCATTGGCTATGCAACACTTACAATGTTGTCAAATTCAGTGGGAGTATTGTGTACTTATTACTGAGTAAGGAATTATTGTAATGATCTTTAATTCAGTGGCAGTTACAAGCTTTGACATCTTGGTAGCTAAAGATAATTACTTTCCAAAAGTAGACACTCATACTTTTAAGGTTAGTCTTGTACGTTTCCTTACTAGACATTGTTGTTCTACATCTACTTGTTATGCTAAAATCTATGACACAATCATATTGATCACATAAACAAACGCATGTCGTGTTGTTTATCAGCTATATGAGGTCGTTCCATGCACAAGTGGGAGAAATGTTATATTTAATTGTGTGCAAGAAACAGCTCATAAAGATATGATTTAAAGGATTCTCTTGACTACAAGGTAAGAGACCAACGTTATAATAGGGCTTATACACATCTAATTTAAGAAACACTTAAAGTTGTAACTTACGTCATGTGAGAGCTTGGCTAGATTACAATGGAAAGGTAAATTCATACTTTCATTACTAGCAGATCAACTGATGTAATGTAATTATGTTAATTTGCAGTTTCTAAATTAGATACCTATTAGAACATGTGTCAATATAATATCAAGACTACTTTTATTTGTATATTTATGAATTCTTGGAATGACATAAATTAAAAAAGTATCTAATGCTACTTCAATCAGAATATTTATGTATTCTTGGAATAGCATAAATAAATGAAGAAATAATGTTGTTTACATTACTATGAAGTAATAAATTAACTTGAAAATACTATTGAAACCAAGAGATGGTGTTCATAATTACTTTAGTTAAACATGTTTATGTTTCATTGTAAAGATAGAAACATAAAGTCTTTTAATTGTTACAAGACTTATAATAAAGTAAGACGTTATCTTGTTATGTTTTTTAATTAAGACATATACATGAAGTCATTAAATTGTTAAATGACTTATAACGTATAGTGGGATTATAACAGTTTATGTTTTCTTGTAGAGACATGGACATGAAGTGACTTTGTCAAAAGTACTTGAGTTATAAATCATGTAATTGGCTTAAAAATACTATTATACCATTAAAATGACTTAGTTGGTAAATAGACAAGCCAAAAGGAATATGGTTATCTTAAATATTGTTAGATTGTCTTACAATATTAATCCTAATGAAATACCAAATATTTATGGTATGTTCAGTTAGGAAAATCAAACTCTAGTTATATTGTTTGATTAAAGATAACTATGACTTCTTTTTTTTTCCCGAAAGTTATCAAGGTTAGAAAATTGAGCATGGATTAAATATACTCAATAAGACTCCAACCTAGAAGATTAATAAGACACCATCATATGATGGATTGTGATGAATCACATTAAGTCTTAAATTGAAGTTCTGAATTTGTTCAACTGCTTATGAAGAGGTTATTAACAAAGTAAAGTCAGGAACTACCAATATTTATTTGTAATATCCCAAAAGAGATCATTGTATTTTTGCTCTATTTGCTAAGTATTTATAGATAGTCTTTAAATTACTAAAAGCAAGTGGGAGTTTTGATCTTTAAAAGATAAAATTACAAGATACATAATCTTCTAAAATAAACTAGTGAATATCATGATGAGGCTAGACATGAAAATGTTAAACCTCAAGATGATGGGATTCTCATTCATAGATCCGCAAGGATATCTCAGATATTTGATTAATATGTTGAGAATTATTTTATGATACATTAACAAATATGGAATTGGGTAAAATACACATACTATGAATGATTAAGATGCTGTCCATAAAGATTATCAATTTTAGAAACTTGGTTTATCTTAATAGTTAGACTAGAAAATGAAGACGAGTTTCTTCAAAGATAAGATAATCCTTGTGGTTTAAATCTTTGTATAGAAATCATATGGATAATATTGTACACGTATTTAATGCGTGTCTTATGACAAGATTAATTACATTTAAGCAATTAACTGTAATTGAATATTCTATTCTAAACACATTAAATATATAAAGATTATGATTGTCATATTTTCATTAATATGAAATTTACAATGGAATATCAAAACTCTTTCTTGAGTGATTACTTGAGCGAGGACGGTAAGTAATCAAAAGGAGTTTATGAATTCAAATAAATCTTTGAAAGTGTAGAAAGTGCAATAATCCATGAATTGGATAAGTGCATGCATCTAGGAGATTACTTTTATGTTTAAATTATTAAATCCATGTTTTGATTTATAATTGAAATAAAATAATTTCTAAGTATTCCGGAAAGCTAGTGGGAGTATTATGTTTAATTTCCTAAATCATATATGTTGTAGAACATATAAAAGGTAACATTCCATATGAGTAAAATGTTAAGTCTTTGTTTGGAATGAAATTTTACTTGAAGGATTTAGTAAATAAGACATACGACCTTGAAATAAAAGTTTATTATTTAATAAATTACCTGTGAGGTAAATGAATCTAATAGAACATGATATATCATTTAGATAATCTAAATGGATATGTATAACATGAATAAAATCTAAGTATGACTCAAGGATTTTTCATGTACATCATGTTATTGTTGTATCATGCTTAAATATAAGATGATTTGACAACATTTATATCAAATTGAAAGTTATTAGATAACTTGTGTAATGAATATTCTAAAGGAGTATGTTTGAATATAGAATCACATCCTCAGCCTGGAATAGCTTCCAGATTCTATAGATGAACAATTTTTTAAAGTGTTGTGAAAATTGTCATAGCTGACAAACTTGAATGTTTGGAAGGCATCAAACATTACACTAGATATTAATGTTTATGGGAATTTTAAAGAGCATATTGTTGTTTGCATACAATGATGCTAATGAAATTGAGATGACACTCAATACTAGTCATGGTAAGGATTTCATCTTTAGCCATATGTTCTAGTTGTGCTTACTAAGAGTATAGTTGCATTATCCATTAAAGAATAAGAATATTTTAAACTTTAAAATGTCTTAGAAGTTTGATTATCATAAATTAGTTGTTAAGGATGTCACACATTTTATGAAATATTATGTGGCATTTACAAGAACTTCACTAGTTGAATTCTTAAATAAGTATTCTCAAAATTCTGATAGATCAAAGTTGGATGATTTATGTTTTGTCAACAAGTATGAATGTCATTACTTGAGATATAATTCATCAACTAGAGTTATCATGCATTGATCTATTTAGTATTTGGATAAAAGATATTGACAATTGTTATTTTAATAAAATAAAGTATTTTGGTATGTTTATTTTCATTCTTAATTATTGTTGTCCTGTTTTTGCGTGTTTAATCCGTGAATAAATATTATTCTAAATTGTCCGTTGTCGGTTAATAATATGGGAATATTATTAAATTAAGACAAATCTGAAGGTTGGTAAAATATACTTAAAGTATATTGATGCGTAGTCATGCCAATTCAGATGATATTCAATGATAACGAATATAGGACTTATCCCAACTACATGATGTTACTTTATGGACCTTGTCATTAAGTAAATCCTAAGAAGTTATCTTCAGACTTGAGATGCAAGATAACTGTCATGAATGTAGTACATTTTTGTGGAACAAGTTAACGCTATACGTAACTGGTAATCATAAGGGTTGTTTTTGAAAATGTTACAAAGTTCGTGGGTTTTACTTGTAATCAATGCAAAATTTGTTCCTTCAAATTAATTTTTGAAGTTTAATACTGCTGGGCCCCTCGTAGGTTGTCAAGATGTTTGCATGGCCATGCCCAAGATTTTCCCTGAATATGTTTAGATGATTTGGTAATCTTGATCAATCACAAACAATGAGAAACAGAATGGTTAATTAAGGAATGACTTTGATCCATATCCTTATTAACGTGGTATTAGAAACAAAAGGATAATAATAATGAGAAATCATTAAAAGGTTTTCCAGGAGCCTTACTCGAGTTGTACTAGAGGAATCGACATGCTGCAAGACGCTAACCGATGTGATCACGCTATTATGATATGTCTAAGTGGGAGCTGTTAGTTTTAGACATAAAATAATATGCCGTGTGTTAGGATCAAACTCGAGATCACGGGATTTCACACTTTACGTATGAGAATTAAAGATTAATAATTAAATATAAATTGTTATATTTATTTATTAAAATCACAAAACATATAAGGATCGTTAAGTAATTACGATAATTGACTAAACGGTAAAAGGAAAGGACTTGTATTGAAAATTGGACAGCAACAAGGATCCGGAACCCCCTCCCATGGGGTGGCCGGTCGTGGGTCTTGGGGAAACCCAACCCACACCCTATTGTCCTCCAAGTTTCAATGTGTATAAATACAAATCAATGTTTTAGGTTTTGGGAATCTCTTGTGCACACACAAACCCTAAAACTTGATTTTCTCTCTTTCTTTCTCTTTGTGGCCGATCAAACATACACCCTCTTAGGGTTTTCGGTTGCAAGTTTTCTTAAACAAATTGTTTGGTTTAGTTTTGTGATTCATTACTTGCATAACTTTAATTCATTATAGTATGTGTGTACAAGAACGTGAATCAAACACACTATTGTTTGATTCTTGGATTGAATTACAAAATCGGTAAGGGGTAATTCTTATAATCCTATAAACCCTAATTAGGGTTCTTGATTTAAAGAATTGCAATTAATTGATTCTTGTTCGGGCTAGAATCAAAAGGTACATTTAATTTAGACAAAAATACACCGTTGGTCCCTAAACTTTCCACGAAACATCACAGGGCACCTTAACTTTTTTTTTAGTCGCCTGGAGTCCAAAAGAGAGGTTTTTGAGGCCAAATGCGTCACTCTGACCGTTTTTCCTTGGTCAACTTCTGTTATTTCCCCCATGTGCCTTGCACATGAGGGCAAAATGGTCATTTCATCGTTTTGGTTAATTATATTGGTGATACAACCTTAGGGACGAACGGTGTATTTGATCAAAAAGTTATATCATCACTACCACCAGTCTCTCTTTATCTCTTTTTCATGCTTCTCTCTCTAAAATTAACACCATCACCATTTTTAAATCTCGTAAACCATTCCACTAAAAATATATATAAATGCTATAGAATTACTATGATTATGTTTGTTTGATTTTGCATGAACTTCATAAATAGTATATATTATAGACTATTTCACCAAGACATGTAAATGATAAGATTTGAAGCTGTTAACTTTTGCATAAAACATCTCAATCATGGTGCCATGTCTATATCTTCATGCAGATATCTCAACAAGCAAATTAATATTATATCTTTAGTTTTTTAGCATGTAAATCTTGATAGATCTCATTACTTTAACTGAAATGTGCTAAAAAGATTGAGCAAAAATCCTAAGAATGAGGAGCAGCAAGACTACATACCATGTAAGCCCAAGATCAATATAACAAGGTTGGTTGTAATGGAACAGTCACCTGATCAAGGACTTGGACCAATCAACCGATGATTATTAAGACCGGTGACAAGTTTTTTTTATAGTAATATTTATTTATGTATTCTTGAATCTTAGAATCTGCCAACAAGGTATATTTCTCTGATATTGTCTCCAACTAAACCTTGAAGAGTCACAATCAACTCCTCATTTCGAGCTAGGAACATTTTAGAATAAAACAAATCATATTTTTGGCTATGACATGTAAGTTCAAGCTTATGGTCAGGTCACTAAGGACACCTGACTCATTCCACAAGGACAATAATCTAACACAATTCAAAGATTTGATCAATAGCCAGACGAGAAAAATAATCACCGGATGAATCAATTCACAAGTACTAAAAAAACATGGTTCCTTAGGATTAAACAAGAATCAAATTCATTACATCGTTGCGAGTTTGCAACCAACCAACAAAAGAAATAAACTCTAATCAAGACTATGTTCAACTGCATAATTAAGAAGAAGCACATGTAGGATTGTTTGGCAATGAATAAGCACTTCTACCAGTAACACCAACTCGCCCACGTCCTATTCCATTCCTAGGATGATACTCGACATTCCTCTGAGTTTCCTTATCTTGAGCATTTGAACTTGAAGAAGTAAAACAATTTGTGGAGTCTCCTGAATTTGGCTCCCAAGAAGACGACATCCAGCTCATTTGTTGACTACCAGCAAAGCTATTGTGATCATTCAATTATTTTCCCCCTTACAAAAGCCTGATTATAAAACTATTTAACATAACAATAACTATGGCGAAAGCTCATTTAAGTTGTAAGGGTCAGATGTTCAACTCACAAAGACCATATATTGGTTGAAGTCCGGCAAGCTTTGCGTATGACATAGACTGCTCACAAAAACAGCAAAAGGAAAAAAGAAGAGATCAATATCTAATGTATGCAGTATAGAAATTAACATACTGTAGCAAATGATCAATAATAAAACCAATATCTCATCCAACCAGTCATCAAACATGCAAATAATGAAGTGTGTATGACTTTATACATGGGGGAAAGAGAGAGAGATAGAAGATGAAGTTGAGAGTTAAGAGATGAAGTGTGTGAGAAATGTGAGGAAAAAAAGATGTATGACTTTATATATGGGCAAAATAGTCATTTAACAAGAACAACGGGATTGGGCAACAAAAGACGGAATATTGACCAAAGGAAAACGGTCAGAGGGACGCATTTGGCCTCAAAAACCTCTCTTTTGGACTCCAGGCGACTACAAAAAAAAGTTAAGGTGCCCTGTGATGTTTTGTGGAAAGTTTAGGGATCAACGGTGTATTTTTGTCTTTAATTTAATATTTGGTTAGTTAATTATACATTATATGATCCTATATGCTTCCGCGTGCACTCTTGATATTTATTGTTTGTATTAATGATATTTCATGTTATATAATTCCGACAGTAACCCCTTGGTATTTTGGGATTAAACATGTACTAAAAAAAAAAAAAAAAAAAAAAAAAAAAAAAAAAGCCTTTAAGTAAAGTCATTTTTACTTTATATGTAGTAGAGATAACAATTTAGTGTGGTTTGGTCATATATTAAAAAACTAGTTATGAAATATCTATCAAGGTTAGAAACAAAAATTTCTCATTATTAACCAGCTAATCCAAATACCAAACCAATCTAAAAATCAAACGGCACCCTAAAGTGACTCGCTCTTTTGTAAAGTAAATTATAACTAAAATACTTAGGAGTAAAAGTTAGAAGGTAGTGCCAAATATTTGTTAGTTACATCCCTGTTTGATTCTTAATGTTATTTATTAATATTATCACGTCACATGCTTTCTTCATTCAGTGCCAAGAATGTGTTAGTTAATTCAACGTCATTTGAATATTCAACTTCACCTTAATGTTATTTATTAATATTATCTAACTTCATTATTAACGTCCCATGCTTTTTTCATACAGCGCCAAGAATGTGTTAGTTAATTCGTAGTCATTTTGAATATTCAACTTCACCTCCTTTCATGTAGGGATGGCAACGGGTCGGGTTCGGAGCGGGTTTTAGTGTACTCGTACTCGTTTATAATATCCAAACCCGTATCCGCCCTATTACCCGCCGGATACCCGATTAATATTATCTATCAGTTTTTCGGGTTTCCCCGCGGGTTTCGGTTATCCCCAATTGAATATTATATGAACAAAATGGCGGTATTAATATTAAGTCACACTAAAATCCACAGAAAAAATAAAGGAAAACACCCTAATATAGTCATTTTTTTTAAACTTAAAGAAAATGAATATCGTATCAAACGATTTAATGCTTTTAAATAATTCATGTACAGAATAAAATATGTTATGTAATAGAGATACGTATATAAAAAATATAATGGAAGAAATTATATATAATATATATATATTCCAGTTAATTATAATATCAATAAAGCGGGTATAGATTCGGGTAAACGGATACGGGTACAGGTATGGGTAATCGGGCGGGTATTACCAGAATCCGTACCCGAACCCGTACCTGGCTAGAAAATTATATCAATACCCAAACCCGCATCCAAACCCACCAACCCGCCCCCGAACCTGACCCAACCGGTTCGGGTTTTGGTTTTCCCCATCGATTTCGGGTGCTTTTGCCATCCTTATTCCCATGGCAGTTATGTTTCTACATTAATGAGCTACATCAATGATGAGACCGATCACTTGCTTGTCATAACTCGCCAGGGACATGCTAGTGTTTCATTTCAACTATAAATATAGGCCAAATTCGTGGTATTATACACACCTCAATCAAGAAATATCTCTTGATCATAAGAAGCAGTTTAGTAGTGGTTTTGCACCAAAAACCGCTAGCTAAGGAGTTGGAGTTAGTAGCCACACTTGGAGAACACTACTAGAATGAGAGCATACTTGGAAACTTGGGTATAAACTTGTTCTAATGATGATAATACTTGTTTGTTTCGTTTACTTTATTATGAGCACGGAGTAGTACTTTTATATTTGTTAGAGGCACTTCTGCCATGATTTGAACATAGAATTTGTATCATGAATATTGAATCTATCATATATGCATTTGATATGTTATTGTTTGGTCTCTTATCATTTTTCTTGATTGATCATCATGACTGTTTAAAGGTCGAAAGATACAATTGTGTTGGTTATATTATGAATCGTCTGTCTATAACGAGTCATTGCTATTCTTGTGAGAATTGGATAGTAAAACATATGATAACCTCGACTATAACATGTTTAAGGACTAGTCTCATGTCTAACGACTTGACTAGAGGAAATGCATACTTGATACTTCATACTTGAACCATACTTTATGCACTTTTTGTATCTAGGATCAAAGGCCGAAAGGAGATTCTTTTACATCAAGTAGATATACTAGTTTACATGATAACCATTCATGTTTTACTTCTATGCTTTGACCATGTACCTTCTATGATACTTGTGCTTATTTATCTCATGTGCTCATCCTTTAACAAATATACTTTTAATATAATTTGGCAAAACAATTCAAAATCTTAAATCCAACAAAAACGGTTTTAATGATAAGTAACAATCATTGGAATCTAATTTTGTTACTCATTGCTAGCAATAGAAACTATTACCTCTCTTGGGAAGACCTGGTCTTGCCTCAAACCTTTACTATAAACGGGGGTTATACTTTTACCCATGTGTTTTATGTATAAAGGAATCGGTGAAACTAGTCTTATAAATTTAAAGCTTTCGAAACACATTAGGAACACATGATACTTCTACACTGGTTTTTCATCATTAAGGACACCAGGTGTAAACTTAAGAGTCCTTCACAGATCTTAGCAATCTGCCAGAACATTTATGAGAGAATTCACAATTGTGATTCTCAGTGATTGAATGGAAATTCCTGCCAGGGACAACATCAAACAGCCCTGACAGCAGGTCACCTTGGTGATTCCTTGTGGATTACGCTTGGTGTTCACGGTGGTTTCAAACGGTCTACAGTTGTGGGGTGAACTCCAGCGGCTCACCTGAATCGTTGATGTACTTCGGTAGATTTTGTAAGCCCTCTCGGGGGTATCCGGTTCAGGAACGGCCTTGGCAAGGATTAGAGAAAGTTTTCACACTATGCTATTAACGATCTCGAAGTCCGAACCTGTAAGTACCGGATGACTTATTACTAACCTTTTCTATGCAGCTACCGATGAACGTACCCTGGAGGAAGATCGATTGTTCCACATGCTCATACTTACATCACAAAGAATGATAAAGACAAAGAAAGCTCTCTTCAAAGATCAAAGCAAAGCGAAGTTCAAAAAGATTCTACGTCAAGGTCAAAGAATCTACTAAGTAAAGAGACAAGGATCAAAGTCAAAGAAAAGAGAACTTCACAAAGATACAAAGTCAAACAAAGTATGAGCATGTTGGAGAAAGACGTAAAGACAATAGAGAAAAGATGTTGATCAAAGGCAAAGAACAACCAAACGACATTAATCAAAGATCACAAAGCATGAAGGAACAAAGATTTAAGACTATTCTATGACGACACACAAAGTTCAAAGACCAAGAAGACAAATGACCTAATCACGTGGAGCATCATTCGAATGACCACCCCTTAGGGGGAGATTGTTAGCATTAAAGAAAAGTGGTGGTCATTCTAGTCATAGGAACTTTGTAATATGATGAGACGAAAAATGTTACGTTTTTAGGGGTCTGTTTGAGTCCTAATTCGTATATTATTGGATCGGATTTCACCCAAAGTCGTTTCTTTTCTCATTTTAGGTACTTTTGAGGAGAAAATCACAAAAGAAGCATTTTCGGGCGTTTTCGGAGTGAAAAAGTGCGGAAAACAACAAAATCTCAAAAGACCCTAAAG
>LBNU01012596.1:193857-204225 GCA_014162995.1 Artemisia annua | reverse complement strand
AAAAACATAAAAATACAAAAAGAATCATCCTCCACCCTTAGACCTTAATTAGAATAGTCTTTAACCTAACGAACACTATTCCCTGTGAGAGAACGATCAATCCCCCGGTACTTGCCACTACACTATACTACATCGGTCAGGTACACTGCCTGGTGGGGATTGTAAGCCTCTTGAGATCCCTTGAGAGGTAAAACAAAGTGCGTAAGCAATCCCTACGCATCATAATACGTTATAGAAAAATGTCATAGATTAGTAAATGGGCTCGTGAATTGGGTAAGCTAATAGGTTATTAGTTATGTTAAGCTAAGTCTATTTATTCATGTTGTAATCCGAGCCCAATCCACAAACCAATCAAGGCCCATAGAAAGCCCGTCCATCCCATATGATGGAAGTATAAAAGGCACAATCCTCCTCATTTGAGAGGTGTGCTTGAGTGTGTAGTGTGTGTGTGTGTTTTATTAATGATATTCTCCCTTCTTTATCTCTCTACTTTCTCTTTCTAAAACACATATATATATCTCAAGTCACCTAAGTGCTACATAGATTAGTGATAGAGTTAGATCTAAGGTCCTAAATATTTTATGTTCATACATGCCAGTTGCCATTGTTTGCACTCATTTCATAATATGTATTTGTGTTAGGAAAATGATTGAGATGAACTCGTGTGATTTATTTATGCCTAGTCTTTGTGACATGGCTCAACAAAACAGACCAAAAACCGAGCCAAACAGGTCCGACCGAAACAGAACATACCAAAAACCGAGCCGAACATGTCCGAGCATATTAGGTTTAGTTTTCGGTTCTATATATTTCTGATTTTCGATTTCAGTTCGATTCGAGTAAAAACCGAGAAAAACACATAAATCATGTAAACCGAGCTAGACCGACACAAAACCGAACCGAATCGAGTTACTTTGGTTCGGTTCTCGATTCATGACTTCCACAAAATCGAATTTCGGTTCGATTCGTTTTGGTCTGTTCGGGTCAGTTTTGACTCGATGCTTGATCGAGGTCGTTGACTCTACCAAAAATAACCTTATATAACCTACTTTTAGAATAGGATAAGTAAAGAATTGTATCCACGAGGAGCATATGGTTAACACTTTAATTCCTATTGGATTAGACGAAAACAATAAATTCTTTTGATTAAGAGGGATTATTTTAACTACTAATTAAAACTTAATAAAAAAGTAAAATAATAAAATTAATAAAAATTACAAAAATGGAATTAAAGCAAACAATTAAATTAAGATTGTAAAACTTATGAATTAAAAACACGATCACTTCCGGTTTCAGATTTGATCACAATTAATTACTAAAGTATTTGTTTTACTAGAGATTGCGGTTGCTCGAGTTTTTATAGACAAAAACTAGTACTAATTTAATAATTAATTCTGGGCACGGAATATGTGTATTGGCACCAATCGTCTCAAACGTCACATGGATAGATTCGGCACGACCGGGATAACCACAATATTATACCGTCTTACAACTAACTATTAAATTAATTTAATAAGACAATAATGGAAGACATAAAATATGCATTAGGATCAAATCAACATCAAAAGTGTTCACAACTCTAAAATCGTTCAAACAAATAAATCATTAAAAGTACAAAAGATCAAACCCTAGTCCTGGTTGTGATCACGCGATGTTTAGCCGAGCCTCGTAGTCGCAGTCATTATATTTACTTTGCTTTGAATGCTACGTACTATATTATATCACAAGCAAAAGAAATTAAATCTTTGACCTCCTGCACGCTCGCCGAGACAACCACTAATATATAATCTATTCAATTGTTGTCTTCGAATAAGAAAAGTGTTGGCTTCTTTCTCGTGCCCTCCCTCTATATATAAAAGGGTACAACCATTTGTTTGCTCTCCATGCCAAAACAGCCCAGACAAAGGCCCGAATAAAAATTAGATGTGGGCTTTTTCTTTTCTTTCTTTCTTTTATGTATAATCAAAGCCCAAACTAGGCTAAAAGCTAATACCACGAACTGACTTTTCCAGCAGATTAAATCTCGAGTTAACTTGATATTTTTGGATATTTTATCAACTAAAAATATAGATTTCTTTTTTCTCTTTTCGTGGCCTTTTGGATCAACTAAAACAGAGTTCGGACGAAAAAGTTATGCCCAAAACAGTGTAGTATCTTCATTTCTCGTCATATAATTCTTCATGTCTTTATCTTGTAATATAATATCGCCATTTTAACTCCTTTTTGCGCATAACCTACATAATCATAAAACACTTCAAAGTAGTGTATATAAAGGATAATAGAAAGGTATAATTAAGCAATTAACGCATCGTGAGATGTATGTAAAATGCACCGATCAAACCTCCCCAACTTAACTCTTACTCGTCCCGAGGAAGAAATCTACTATATCTTAGAATGTTAATTACATAGTTTTTAATCATACCATTGAAATTTCATCAAAAAGATTAAATTCAACCTAGTACACTAATAACCATCCTAAATGACCAATAATCCAAAATGATTACCAATATTTTTGTCCTTCTTAAACACTTTGCATAACTGCTCCCATTGGTTCCGTTTACTTTATGTTTCATATAATTAACCATGTGCCCAACATACTTAATACGCCTCTATAATCAACCAAAACATAGTTCCAAAATAAGAGGTGAGAATACCTTACACCTTTTATAATACCGGAGTTTTTATACCATAGGAGCAAACTTTTTGAGAACACATAAGCCATCATACATTAGCTTACATATTTTCACTTTTTGCTCAGTTTTTGCACATGAATTTTACTTCATATTTCAAGCATTTTTGCTCATAACATACATAAGCTCCTTTTTTAGCCATCCGGAACCGTTTCTTATACAAGTCATCCCGAATGCTTTAGACAATCCTTTTAAGGTTGATATAAAGACCAATCATTCGGAAGTATGAATATCTATCATATAGGTGCATAATAAGACACATCGGCACACGGGAACCTGTTAATTTATTCCATTTTAATTAAATGGGAACAACTATGCTTCGTGCCTACTGGTATATCATATGATGGAGTTATCTACCACATAGTCTAATTAATCAATGCACTAACTTAAACCAATCTTCCTAATTTCATTAACAACAATACAAAGATTGGGTTATTTCACATAAAATTGTCTCAGCTAAGTGCAATGCTATCCATCATAAGAATTGGTGTCTGACCCATGCTAACACTAGAATATCACCTTGCGCGGGTGACAAATCAGATAGGCAAGCCCAGCATATGACTACCACCAATACTTATGACAGTTCTGCAACTTTTTTCTATGGCCACCGTGCGCGGGTGACAAGCCGGATAAGANAAAATTGTCTCAGCTAAGTGCAATGCTATCCATCATAAGAATTGGTGTCTGACCCATGCTAACACTAGAATATCACCTTGCGCGGGTGACAAATCAGATAGGCAAGCCCAGCATATGACTACCACCAATACTTATGACAGTTCTGCAACTTTTTTCTATGGCCACCGTGCGCGGGTGACAAGCCGGATAAGATAAATTTAAGTGTCATAACCCAACTATTTCATTATTATATTTCATATCATATTATTTTACTTTCTTCCCGTTCTAAGCAAAAGTAAGTTAGGGAAACTTGATATGAGGGTTTGATCTTTCAAACTTGAAATATGCAAAACATAAGTTTACACATGAACTAAGTAAATGCACACACTATGAAAATCAAATAAACTAATTTAATCAAAATAACAAAAAGGAAGCAGGTTCACCTGATTAAGCAATTGTGGTTGGATCTTTAACTCGCAACATACTATGATCCAAAAGTCAATCTCCAAAATCTGCAAAACTTAACAAATACATGTAGAAGAGACTTCTCACGTCCGCATTAGCACAAGACTTTTCAAACAATGCGACAATAAATTTTAAATTTTTTCTAAATTTCGCATTTTTAACCACATTTTCTTATTGAAATATTATGGTACCCCCTCCCAACTTAAAGCATTGCATTGTCCCCGACACAAACTTCAAGTGGAAATTTGGTTAAAAATAATGACTTGAAAATAAAATAAAAATAAAAATAAATAAAAATCCCCTAACTCACTTTCGTAGGAATCACGGTTGCATTTAGCGTATGCAACAAGCCTTTAAACCCCTCGGTAGCCCGAGTGGACGAATTGTAGTCTAGTGAGGGTTTATAATGAACACACCCACAACGTTCGACAAAGTAAAATAAATAAATAAAATAAAGGTCAAAGAGTGGATACGCAATATCCATGGAAGTATGTATACACCGTATCCACAACCTGTATGAAAAGAAAAAAAGTGCAAGTAGAGTTAGATACGCCATATCCACTAAACCAGGGATACGACGTATCAACTACTTGATAGAAAATAGAACAAAGGAAACAAACACGGGTTGCCTCCCTAGTAGCACTAAGTTTAATGTCTTCAGCCAGACAAACTTACTTGTTATGCTTCCTACGGTGGTTTGATTGAACATTTACCTTTCGAGTTACCCGGATATGCTCGTGTATTTCGAGTCCATGACACACTCAACTTTGATAAAAAAAAATACTTTAACACAAGCTTCTCTAACATACGAAAAGTATCTATGCTTTGAAACCCACACCCTTATCTTCCTTTTCCTTCGGTTTGATGCAATACGAACATGGTTTTCTCGAGGTTTCTTCCTTGCAAAAGTAACCAACCTTCCAGAATTTGACACTTCTTTAAAATTCCTCTTTCTATGAAATGAAAAGTTTCTCAATTCACGAAATCCTACTCGTGCTTTCCTATGAACTTGTTTAACAATGATATGAGTGAGTTTACTAAGTGAACTCTCATGACACCGCTCAACAACAAAATGTTCTTCGTCTACTGATGACACCTTTTCTTGTGATTTTTCATTTTTGAAAATTAAGTCATCCTCCCCAACTTGGTTGATCACTACCTGTGGCAATTGAGGTGGATTTAGATCGATAAGGGTGACTTCAACATCTTGCTCAATATAAGATAACAATTCTTCCAATGAATCTAAACACTCTTCCTCCTCTTTTGAAAGAACAAAAATGTCTTTGTATTCTTGTGATTTTGTATCCATGATTTGTGAAAAGATCAGTTCTTGAGAAATTGTGGGATGGTAAGTGGTAGTAGAATTCACAACATCCTCCCCAACTTGACTTGAAACAGTATTTGAACCGAATCTTCTAAATGTGAAAGATGTTCTTCAAATGACTAATTTTGATTAATTATTTGACCTTCACCTTCCTCTTTCTCACTTGATTCGCTGATGTACCACTCTTCTCTATAATCTTCTATATCAACTTCACAATCTGAATACATCATTATTGTGTTGGAAAAATCATCAGTCTCTATGATCTGTATGTGCTCTTCCCATTGAATAACTTGATTGTTGGGGTTTTCAGTTACCAGTTGATGGTTATTACTCTGTAAAGTCAGACATGTCATCCATATGTTGTTGTGGTGGTTCTTGAGTTTTTTCTTGATTCTTATACCATTCAGAAAAGTATTGACGGTTTAATGTGTCAAAATCTATCACAGGATCATCGTCGTCATCAATGACGACCCTCTTGTATACTTTCTTGTTTGGAACTTGAAAGAAAATAAGAAGCAACTGATCGTTTTGCTTCATCCATTGAACCTGAAAATCAAAATAAATAAACAAGTAAAACTGTACAAAACTAATATTTACAACTAAAAGAAACTAGAAGCATAAAATCTTTTTGTGTTTTTTTAACGTTTGAAAAACTAAATAAATAAATAGATAAAATAAAATAAAATAAATAAATAAAATAAAAAACTAATCAAAAAAATTAAATAAACTAAAAACAGAAAATAAAAATATTTTTGGTTTTTTTTAATAATTTAAAAGACAATGAAAACAATTAATCAAACAAAAACTAAACGTTAAGCGCAAAAGCTCCCGGCAGCGACGCCAAAATTTGATCAAGATCGTTGACTCTACAAAAAATAACCTTAAATAACCTACTTTTAGAATAGGATAAGTAAAGGATTGTATCCACGAGGAGCATATGGTTAACACTTTAATTCCTATTGGATTAGACGAAAACAATAAATTCTTTTGATTAAGAGGGATTATTTTAACTACTAATTAAAACTTAATAAAAAAGTAAAATAATAAAATTAATAAAAATTACAAAAATGGAATTAAAGCAAACAATTAAATTAAGATTGTAAAACTTATGAATTAAAAACACGATCACTTCCGGTTTCAGATTTGATCACAATTAATTACTAAAGTATTTGTTTTACTAGAGATTGTGGTTGCTCGAGTTTTCATAGACAAAAACTAGTATTAATTTAATAATTAATTCAGGGCACGGAATATGTGTATTGGCACCAATCGTCTCATACGTCACATGGATCGATTTGGCCCGACCGGGACAACCACAATATTATGCCGTCTTAACACAATAATGGAAGACATAAAATATGCATTAGGATCAAATCAACATCAAAGTGTTCACAACTCTAAAATCGTTCAAACAAATAAATCATTAAAAGTACAAAAGATCAAACCCTAGTCCCGATTGTGATCGCGGGATGTTAGCCGAGCCTCGTAGTCGTAGTCATGATATTTACTTTGCTTTGAAGGCTACGTACTATATTATATCACAAGCAAAGGAATTAAAATCTTTGACCTCCTGCACGTTCGCGGAGACAACCACTAATATATAATCTATTCAATTGTTGTCTTCGAATAGAAAAGTGTGGTTGCTTTCTTTCCGAATCCCCGAATGGGGTCTGCTTCTTTATCGTGCCCTCCCTCTATATATAAAAGGGATACACCCTTTTGTTTGCTCTCCACGCCAAAACAGCCCAGACATAGGCCCGAATAAATATTACATGTGGCCTTTTTCTTTCTTTCTTTCTTTTATGTATAATCAAGGCCCAAACTAGGCTAAAAGCTAATACCATGAACTGACTTTTCCAGCAGATTAAATCTCGAGTTAACTTCAGAATTTTGGATATTTTATCACCGAAAAATATAGATTTCTTTTTTCCCTTTCCGTGGCCTTTTGAATCAACTAAAACGGTGTTGGGAATAATATAAACGTAATACAAATTGTTTTGTATATAATCGTAAGATTACAACAAGAGATTGAGGCTTGCGATTAGCAGTGTCCTTAAACAGAAATTCGTCCTATCTAGTACAAACTGTTTAGAGGATACAACAATCAAATCAAGTATGAAACTTGATTCTAGCGAATATGATATGTTATGATGATGGAAATAGATGATATTTGTGTGTTTTTGATGATTCCAAAGTGACAAATTCGTCCTCTATATATAGGCACATGGTGACCCTTCAAAACAGTCACAATACCCCTTCAAATGGCCTTAGAGACACTTCTTTTCGTAACAGTCACAATTTTTCAGAATTAGCGACGCTTTAGCGACGACCTAGCGACAAAAAAACCGTCGCTAACTGCCACTGGTTCAAACAGTCGTGATGGTTCGCTCTTTGATGCCGTTTCAATAGATCTAACCGTATAAATTACGATTATACGCGTCTTTACCATAATACCGGTCAAATAGAGACGGTTTAGTGACAGAAAATATGTCACTAATATCCATTTCGTGGATCTCTATGAAAAACACAACAAAATGTTTAGTAATGTTCCAACAATACCCCACATTTTCTATTCAAACACCAATAATACCCCACATTTGAATAGAAAATAAGAAAAATTACTTATTATTCTATTTCCATCAAATGTAATATGACATGCATCAGATTAGGTGTCTTTTGGACTTGAACCTATCCTAGTGAGTACATATCGGATCTATTTTATGGATAGTGAACATAAGTCTTGAACTAGCCATGTTTTGTAGTAAATCGAGACAATAAGTATCACACATATCATATTTATGCAATATCAGATTCTTACCGTTGTGTTCATTTCGGTCGTGAACATATCCTTATTCATGAGAATTTTAGAGAACTTAGCCATCTGGTTCCCAAAGATGCGACCACACATCAATCTCGTATAGGTAATGCCAATCAAGAATATTCCATAGTATTCCACTGGAAAAGCCATTAGCATTATTAAGAATTAGAATTCAGCCCTCAATCATCAATGGAAAACACACAACATTTATCATAGGAATGAGCATACCTGTGTGTTGGTACTTTTTGAGTTTTCCTCAACTAGTTTTCCTATTGAACCTAGACCATGGGATCTCCAATTTTGCTAGGTTAGGTTTCCGCCGAGTAGTCACTCATTGTGTTGGCTTTAAGCCCATACCCCTCGATGTAAATATGACTTGTTCTCTACAAAGGCCTTTTGTCAAAGGATCTGCTATATTTTCCTTTGACTTAACATAGTCGATGGAAATGATTCCATTTCTTAACAAGTCCTTTATCGTATTGTGGCGACGTCTTATATGTCTTGACTTGCCATTATAGATTTGATTCTTTGCTCTAGTAAGAGAGGTTTTGGCCACAAGGGAATACCCTCTAGAAAGCTTTTAAGCCATTCTGCTTCTTCAGCATCTAAGGCTACAAATTCTGCTTCCATTGTTGATCTGGTATTCACAGTTTGCTTAGACGATTTCCATGATACAGCAGCCCCTCCAAGTGTAAATATATAGCCACTTGTGGACTTTCCTTCATTATGGTTGGAAATCCAATTGGCATCACAAAATCCTTCTAACACAGGAGGATATTTAGTATAATGTAACCCATAAGCCATTGTATGCTTAAGATATTGAAGCACTCTAACTAGTGCATCCCAATGATCTCTTCCAGGGTTGTGTGAATATCGACTAAGTCGACTCACATTATATGCCAAATCCGGTCGTGTACAGTTCATTATATACATCAAGCTTCCTAGTACTTGTGTATATTGTAATTGAGATACACTTTGTCCTTTGTTCTTCTTGATTTGAACCTTAGGATCAAAGGGAGTTACAACCGGTCTATCATCATAGTGCCCAAATTTCTTAAGGGTCTTCTCAATGTAATGAGATTGGGTAAGGATGTATCCAATGGAATTCTTATACCAAGAATGACATCTGCCTCTCCTATGTCTTTCATCTCAAATGAAGAATGAAGCATTTTCTTGGTTTGGTTTATAACATCCATATTTGTTCCCATGATCAACATATCATCTACATATAAACAAAAATGATGACAAATGCATTTTTGTATTGTTTAACATAGACACATTTATCACATTCGTTTATCTGATAGCCGTTTGATATTAGAGTGTTATCAAACTTCTCATGCCATTGCTTTGGAGCTTGTTTAAGGCCGTAAAGAGATTTAACCAATTTACATACCTTATGCTCTTGACCTTTGACAACAAACCCCTTGGGTTGTTGCATATAGATTTCTTCATCTAATTCACCGTTTAAGAACGCTGTCTTCACATCCATTTGATGTATAATCAGGTTGTGAATTGCGGCTATTACCATTAACGTTCTTATAGTGGTTATCCTTGTAACCGGTGAATAAATGTCAAAGAAATCTTGACCTTCTTTTTGACGGTATCCTTTTGCTACTAAACGAGCCTTATACTTCTCTATGGTACCATCAGGTCTTAGTTTCTTTTTGAAGATCCACTTATTGCCTATTGGTTTATGTCCCGAAGGTAGATCAACCAATTTTCATGTATTATTATGTACAATTGAGTCTATTTCGCTTTGAATAGCCTCTTGCCAATAAGGTGCTTCTGATTAATCCATAGCAGCCTTATATGTTTGTGGTTCTTCATTCACAATATAGGTCATATAATCAGGTCCAAAGTCTTTAGATACTTTTGCACGCTTACTTCTTCTAGGTTCATCATTATCTTGTTGAACCTCAGAATTGTTGTCTCTTTGATCTTGAGACAACTGATCATCTAATACTCTTTTCCTTGGATTTGAGATTTGTTTCTCTTTATCCTTATAAGGAAAGGTATTCTCAAAGAAATCTGCTTCAGCAGATTCTATAATTGTGTTGTTGCTTATGTCCTCTACATTGGATTTGTAAACCAGGAACCTATAAGCAGCACTATTCTTTGCTGGACCGAGATAAACACAATCAACTGTTTTTGGTCCAAGTTTGGTTCTCTTTGGTAAAGGTATTTGAACCTTTGCCAAACAACCCCACACTTTCATCCTTTTTTTTTCTTAAAGGTAAATTCATTAAGAAAGAGAGCCACAAAAGGCAAAGAGTACAAAGAAATAAGACTAAACAACTAAATGGCATTGGACAATCTCCAAGCTCATTACAAAAAGCCTACCAATAATATGCAATCCACAAGAGGAGACAACCTAACTATCCACACTTTCATCCTTTTATAAGAAGGTTGTTTTCCTTTCCATAATTGATATGGAGATTTGTCACTCTTCTTATGTG
>LBNU01012596.1:137304-193844 GCA_014162995.1 Artemisia annua | reverse complement strand
TATTCTCAAAGAAATCTGCTTCAGCAGATTCTATAATTGTGTTGTTGCTTATGTCCTCTACATTGGATTTGTAAACCAGGAACCTATAAGCAGCACTATTCTTTGCTGGACCGAGATAAACACAATCAACTGTTTTTGGTCCAAGTTTGGTTCTCTTTGGTAAAGGTATTTGAACCTTTGCCAAACAACCCCACACTTTCATCCTTTTTTTTTCTTAAAGGTAAATTCATTAAGAAAGAGAGCCACAAAAGGCAAAGAGTACAAAGAAATAAGACTAAACAACTAAATGGCATTGGACAATCTCCAAGCTCATTACAAAAAGCCTACCAATAATATGCAATCCACAAGAGGAGACAACCTAACTATCCACACTTTCATCCTTTTATAAGAAGGTTGTTTTCCTTTTCATAATTGATATGGGGATTTGTCACTCTTCTTATGTGGAATTTTATTCAACACTGTATTTGCAGGAAGACATGCTTCACCCCATAGACTATGAGGAGCACCTGAAGTAATTAACATTGAATTAATCATGTTCTTCAATGTTCTATTCTTACGTTCAGCCACACCATTTTGTTGTGGGGTGTATGGGGCAGTTGTTTGGTGTACAATACCATAAGTAGAACAAAATTCAGCAAAGTCATTGGATTCATATTCTCCTCCTCTATCAGACCTTAGAATTTTGATCTTTTTGTCTAGTTGATTTTCAACTTCTGCCTTATATGTCTTAAACATATTCAAGGCTTCATCTTTGGTATTTATTACGTACACATAACAAAATTTGCTGCAATCATCAATGAAAGTAATATAATAATTCTTTCCTCCTCTTGATGGTGTTGCTTTGAAATCACATAAATATATATGGATTAAACCAAGTATTTCATTTGATTTTTCTACAGATTTGTGTGAATGACTTGTGTATTTAGATTCAACACATATCTCACACTTGGATATTTTATCCATTGTGCATTTAGGCAACATGCCTAAGTTTATCATTCTTTGAAAGGAACGAAAATTAACATGGCCTAATCTAGAATGCCATAAGAAAGAAGGATCAATCATGTACACAGAAGCGGTGCTAGTGCCCGCGTTATTATTATTAATAACATTATCATCAGTTACAACACTTAGTTTAAAGAGTCCCTGATCAAGGTAACCCTTTCCTACATACACACCACCCTTGGTGATTACAAATTTATCTAATTCAAATACAAGTTTAAATCCCTTATTACTAAGAATAGGGCCAGAAATTAGATTCTTGGTGATGTTAGGCACATTCAACACGTTTGAGAGTACAAGATCTTTTCCAGAAGTCAACTTCAATATGACTTTGCCTTTTCCTTCAATCTTTGAAGAAGTTCCATTCCCCATAAACATTGGTCCAGTTTCATTCACCTTTTGGTAAGAAACAAACATACTTCTTGAATTACATATGTGCTTTGTTGCACCAGTATCCAACCACCAATCAACATCATTTGTGGTCAAGAAGGCTTCAATTACTCCAGCAAATTCTATTGGAGATTCCACATGGTTTGCTTGGTTGGAATTTCCTCAACAATTTCCGCCTTCATGTTCTTTCTTGTGGCGACAATCCTTGGCTTTATGCCCAGATTTCCCACAGACCCAACAATGATAAACTTTCTTGAAGTTGTAGTCTTTTGTTGGGTGTAATTCTTCTTCTTATCCTTGGAAGAATTCTGTCCAGAACCACCACCCTTTTTGTTGTACTTGTGGTAATTCTTCGGTTTGGAAAAGCTTTCTCCAACCATGTTTGCATTTGGTTCTATCGAATTTGCATCAATCTTTTCCTGCATCCTATTATCCTCTTCAACACGAATTTTGAGAACAAGTTGCTCAAAACTCATATCATCAGTCAAATGTTTAAGATATAACTTAAAAAATTTCCAGGATTGAGGCAATTTTTCAATAATAGAACCAACAAGAAAGTTAGAGTTTATACCCATGCCTTCTACTTCCAATTCATGGACTATGATTTGGAGTTCTTCCACTTGCTTCACAACAGGCTTTGCATCATTCATCTTGAAGTTCAGAAATTTTCCAACAACAAACTTCTTAGAACATGCAACTTCAGTCCTGTATTTCTTTTCCAATGATATCCATATTTCCCTTGCATTTGAAAAGGTAGAATAGATATCATACAAGGAATCATCTACAGCATTCAGAAGATAATTTCTGCAATTATATTCATTATGATTCCAAAGTGAGGCGGCCCTTTCATAGTCTGCCACTTGTGCCTCATTGGAACATTTTGTCCTTCTACATACGGATCTGTTGGTTCAGGATCCGTGAGAACATTTGACACATGCAATGTTGTCAAATAAAACAACATCTTTTGTTGCCAACGACGAAAATCAGACCCTTTGAACTTTTCAGGTTTTTCAACATGCGGTTTCTGAATCGTTTGATCCATATATGAAATTTCTGTTTAAGATTGTTGGGAATAATATAAACGTAATACAAATTGTTTTGTATATAATCGTAAGATTACAAAAACAGATTGAGGCCTGCGATTAGCAGTGTCCTTAAACAGAAATTCGTCCTATCTAGTACGAACTGTTTAGAGGATACAACAATCAAATCAAGTATGAAACTTGATTCTAGCGAATATGATATGTTATGATGATGGAAATAGATGATATTTGTGTGTTTTTGATGATTCCAAAGTGAAAAATTCGTCCTCTATATATAGGCACATGGTGACCCTTCAAAACAGTCACAATACCCCTTCAAATGGCCTTAGAGACACTTCTTTTCGTAACAGTCACAATTGTTCAAAATTAGCGACGCTTTAGCGACGACCTAGCGACAGAAAAACCGTCGCTAACTGCCACTGGTTCAAACAGTCGTGATGGTTCGCTCTTTGATGCCTTTTCAATAGATCTAACCGTATCCATTACGATTAGATGCGTCTTTACCATAATACCGGTCAATTAGAGACGGTTTAGTGACAGAAAATCTGTCACTAATATCCATTTCGTGGATCTCTATAAAAAACACAACAAAATATTTAGTAATGTTCCAACAAACGGAGTTCGGACGAAGAAGTTATGCCCAAAACAGTGTAGTATCTTCATTTCTCATCATATATCTCTTCATGTCTTTATCTTGTAATATAATATCGCCATTTTAACTCCTTTTTGCGCATAACTTACATAATCATAAAACACCTAGGATAATAGAAAGGTATAATTAAGCAATTAACGCATCGTGAGCTGTATGTAAAATGCACCGATCAATGCTCAGCGCCCACAACTTAAATAAAAAGATATATATTACACTCTAAACACGTGTTGATTTAACTCACTGAAACATAACCCATAGCTTGTAGTAATTCTTATACTATATTCCACAAACATATGTTAAACAAAGATGAATTAGTCCCGACAACTTGCTATTCCCAACAAGAATGGGTAATATTATTTTAGAACTAGGTGTGTATGCTTTAGTCAGCTTGATTTATGGAGCAATAAGAAAGGAATCATGTGCATTTTGATGTGATCATTATACGTTTATTGCTAACAGCAGTCTTAGAGCTTGGCCGTTTGTTGACTGAAACTCGGGTCAATGCAAACCACCACCTGGAAAGGAAAAAAAAACCATCACTACAAGAAAAAGTGGTATTTGGGAGGGTGGAAAAGTGTGCCAAATACTTAAAAAGCCGTGCCAAATGCTATTTGGCATGGCTTTGGCACACTTTTGACTCCGTCCTAAATATGAGGGTGCCAAATACATTTGGATCGGGTTGAAACCGTGCTAAATAGTATTTGGCACAGTTTTTGTGACGGTTTAACTTTGGGGTGCCATGAGTGAGGTATTTGGCACGGTTGATAATCTTGTGTCACAAATGGGCATTCGCCACACTTTTATATCCCGTGCCAAATGCATAATTGGTACCAATTCATTTCCCGTGCCTAACGTTTATTTGGTACAGTTTTTATTTACCGTGCCAAAATGCGTATTTGGTACAGTTTTTATTTACCGTGCCAAAATTAATTTGGACGGTTTTATCTACTGTGGCAAACGGATTTGGCACGGTTTCCGTTGTTGTGCCAAACGTATTGCACATTTTTATCCGCCTTGACAAAAAAAAAACATTTGGCACGTTCTTGTGATTGTTATAGAAGTCATTTGGCATGGTTTTGCATTCAACAATTAGTTAGTCATCGTAGCAACCAACCATCTCAATTTTTTGCAAATATAATTCAATTGAAGCCAAAAATAAATTGAACGCAACTTTTATTAATCATCAATAAAATCAAATCAACATGGTCACTTGAATACAATAAAGTAAAAAACAATACGTCCAACATCCTTGTAAACCATGGTCTTTAGAATATAACTTAACTAGAACTCAATATAAATAACTAAGATGATTTATTACTAACGGAAACGAATAAAGCTCATCGGATCACGTCGTCTTCATAAACCCTGCATAATTTAATATTCCAACATTATCATAAATATTGAATTTATAAAGACCTATTGCAGCCCACAAAAGCAACAGCTTCTCGTAAATATTAAAGAAAAATTGTGCTTGGGATCAATATTCAAATGCTTGTCTGTCATGTACTTAGAGTAAAGAAATTGAAGTGTTTAAATAAAACTACTTGTTTATAATGTACTTACAGTAGAGTAAACTAGTAAAGAAGCACTAAAAGCTAGGCAAGTTGACACATGCATATTTTAAAGCAAATAAACATTTTAGATCAAGCAATACCAAACATCCTGGAAGTAAAACTAGTTAGTTTCAGAAAAGAAAGGAGGAGAATTGCTATTTGGTTTAGCTATTGATAGCCATATATATTAAAAAGAATGGTAAGGTAAAAACAGTTTCATTATGTTTCAAAACAAATAAATTTTTTCATTTCGTCCTCACTATACATATTTCCATCGTTAAAGACAAAAACTTGTTTGACAGATTCTATTTTGGAAGTATAAAGCACTAAGAGAACAATCAGTTATATTTTATTGTTGCAGTGGGTGCTTGGAAAAGAAGCTATCAAGAAGTATAAAGCACTTGAAAATATAAATTGTTGCAGTAGGTGTTTGGGAAGGAAGTTATTAGTACAATCAGTAACTCCGTATATCAGTAAAATCCTATTCTAATAAGCTTCTTGGTCTTTTTATTTTCAGTTAACCTAAAAAAAACAGTTTTGACCCGTTAACCCACTGTGACAACAACAGTTTTTCAGGTAAAATGGACATTTTTCGAGCAATTTTACCCAACAAGTTTACAGTATATAAAATCTAAACAGTATATAAAATTTGAACTTATATCAACTAGTGTTAGATGTGAACTATATAGTAAAAGTATTCCTATCAATTGAAGATGTTTTGGAGTATAATCATCATGCTTAACTTCTTTTTCAATTTACAGACTCGTAAACTAATAAGCATTGATTCTATAGAATGATACTTTAACTAAGAAGTGATAAGCCCGTAAGTGCTGTTACTTCAATTTGATACTATAATAGGACACTTGAATTTTATTTGTTAGAACTAATCATATTATCCCATCTCAAACCAATATGACACATTCGCCCATTACAACCTATTAGATAATATGTTATGCCCCATAAAAAACACTAGATGACCCATTAGTACTTGCTTTAACAGAACATGGTATAAATTAGGACGAAATGAACATACCTCATCTGAAGATGCCATACTCGAATAATGAGCGTAGAGGCTTAGCTATTGATACTTTATCATGACACTTGAAGCTTAGCTATTGTAACTGGCCATTATATATCATATATACCTGTTAAAGATATTCATGTCACAATGGTAACTGTCAAATTAGAGTAATATCATTATGTTTTGACATTCAAGTTAGAACACCAATATGACCCATTAAAGAAATGTAGAAAAGTGATGGTCATTCTCATATTTGTAACTTTGTAATGTGTCATAGAATAATATAGAATATAGTTGGGCTCATGGACTTTGGAAGGTATTAGTTTAAGTTAGTATTATGTAAGCCTTATTATAGAAATGTAAACCAAAGTCCATAAACAAAAGCCCATAGAAAGCCCATCCATATGTCAAATGAAGGAAGTATAAATACCTCCAAATGGTCTCATTTGGAGGTGTGCTTGAATGTGTAATGTGTGTGTTTTATGAATGAAGCTTTCCTTCTCTTCCTCTCTCTACTCTCTCTCTCTCTAAACATACACTCATTTAAGTCACCAAAGCCTCTCAAAGATTAGTGATTTAAGTTGTTCTATGGTCCTACAAGTGGTATCAAGAGCCTCGGGATAATTTTAGGTTGTTTTAGATCGTTTTTGGGTGAAAAATCTCGTGTTTCTGTTTTTACGTATTCTGTCGAGTAAGGGAGCGTATTTCTCGGGGTTTATCGAGTAAGGAATTGTGTTCATCGAGTAAGGGAAGTTTTTTATCGAGTAAGGTTAGGTCAGTATCGAGTAAGGTGAGCTTGTTATCGAGTAAGCTGTGTTCTATCGAGTAAGGCATACCTCTTTCGAGTAAGGCTAATTTAGTATCGAGTAAGGTTTGCAATTTTGTATCGAGTAAGGTTTGAGAACTTGGTATCGAGTAAGTGACAAGGTTTCGAGTAAGCAGATTTGCGAGAAAGAAAAGTTTCGAGTAAGGTTTTCATTTTTTTTGGCGAGTAAGCCTTTACCTTATCGTTCATCGAGTAATGTTTTCCTTGGTCACTTCTAAACGAAACTCTACCTCGTTGCACCTAGGATATCGAGTAAGGAACTTGTTTATCAAGGAATAGTTATCAAGTAACAACATCTTGTATCGGGTAACCAAACCTTATCAAGTAACAACAACCCTTATCAAGTAAGCAATTTTTGGAGGAAAATACGAAATCACTAAGATCAACCATATACGATTTTCAAACTTCGCCAAAAACATCTAATCTACTACAACAACCTTTGTTATCTTCAACGATCCAAGATCAACTTTATCACTCATACCTTTATCACTCCTACCTTCATCAATGTCTTTCCTCAACAAATTCTTTCCATCAATGGACACGGACTCTCTTTTTCAATTTTTTGCTCCATATCCTAAAACTGAGAAGCCGTTGACTGATAATGAACAAGACGTTGAAGAATCATGTGAACTTAAGTCAGATGAACCTGAAAAAGCAGAACCTTCCTATAACATCGACACACCAAACGAGAAGTTGACTATGCAAGAGACACAAGCTGAGACTGTTGAACCAAAGTATGATCTCTTTGCACCAATTGATACGGAACTTTCAGAACCAATCTTTTCTACATATTCTGAGAACGTGAAGCAGAAACAGTTGGAAGAGCAACTTGCCTACAAGGCTAGGTTTGATGAAGCAATGTTGAGACAAAAGCAACAAGCACTTGAGGTTCTAGCAGAAATGTTTCCAACAGACTTTACTAGGAATCGAGATAAACTGGCAAATAAAAAAGTTATTGGGAATCAGCAAGGACTTGCTACGGGTATACAGATAGAGAATCAGAAGCAATATGCAGGGCAGTATGCTGGAAATCAAATGGGGATTCAGATAAGGCAGTATGCTAGAAATCCGATGGATCAGTTTGTGAGTCAGAATGTGGTCAATCAAAATGGGAATGATTGTTGTTTCATGAATTCGCTTCAGAAACCTACATCATCAATTCACAGCAGTGTTATTGGTAGAAATTTCAAAGACAAGGTTGAAAAGATCCAGCACATGTTGATGTTAGCCAATAAAGAAAAGTCGGGAACACCGTTGAATGCAGAGAAATACGACTTCATGATTGCAGCAGGTGCAGAGGATAATTCAGTTGATCTAAATGAAAACTGCAACTTTATGGCAAATGAGCAGGCATCTTCATCAAGAAGTGATTCTGATCATCCTCCTACTTATGACTCAGAACCACTTCATGAGGTACCAATGTATTGTAATGATGCTAATCCGTTTGCTCATGAGAAGCCACATTATGTGCCTCCTGAACCTAATTATGATACATATGTGGGGGAGCTAGTTAATAGCAATGTTAACTATGAAACTCCAGATATGGATCCTAATGGAGTTCAAGCTGCACAAAATGGTGCTAATGATGAGGAAACCCGTGCTTTCTTTGAATCATTATTGAATAATTGTAGCATTGAAATAGAGAAAGTGAAAAAGGTCAATCGCGATGTTAAGGCCGCGAATGAGAAATTGACCGCTGAGCTTGAGAGGTATAAGGAAAACGAAAAAGCTTTTGAGTTTCATAACAAACGACTGTCAGAATTAGAAACTGGTTATCAAAATTCCGTTTCAAGGGAAAAACTATTGCAAATCAAGTTTGATACACTTGATGTTAAAACACACATGAAAATAAAATCCTTAAACACGGAAATTTCTGATTTGCAAAACCAACTTTCTAAACAAAAATCAACTTGTTCTGATCTTGAAAAAGAAAAGAAACAGTTGAAAGCAGATTTTTCAAAACGAGAAAACGATCTTCTTGATGAAATTGTTGAGAAACAAGAAACAATCAAAAAGTTGGAAGATTTGCTTGTGAAAACGGGTCATTCCGCTCAACCATTCATATGCTCATTAAAGATCCAAACCCGCTTTTACATACAATGAAGAAAATGGCTCTCGGTTGTGAAAACCCTTATACTCTCAAGAAAGCTCAGAAAGAACAGAATGTTTTGTACAATGGCAATATGATATATGAAAAACATGATCCTCCCGTTGTTCGGGATTACGAGGAAACGATAGAACTTGCTGAAGAGAGCGTAACGAAAATGAAACAAAAGAATCCAGATTTGAAACCAATTGATTACAATAAATGGAACAAACTTAATGGAATCACTTTTGTCCCTCAAAAATAAACACCAAATGTTTCCAAAAAATCAGTTGTTAAGAAAATGTTTTCAAAACCACAAGTTGTCTCTAAAACTCTTTCAAACATGGAACAAATGTCGTCGAACAATCCTTTTAATACAAGTGAGGCTAGAGACATTCTTGATGACGTTAAAAAGAGAATTGAAACACTTCAACAGATTGTTATGTCTAAAACTACAATCAGTATTAACAACTGGCATTCTAGTTTTCATAAGGAACTGAAAAAGGTGTTTGAAACCGAAATTACTATTCCACTGCATAACATCAGTGCGAGAGTAATTCATTTTGAACAAGCTTTATTAAAAGAAACGGCCGACTTTGTCAAGGACCACAAATCCCTGGTAAAGGAAGCTAATGAAACTCGTGAAAACATAAATGTTTTGGAAAGGTTAAATGATTCTCTCTTCGAAGCAGTTCTGTCTACTGATATTATGTCTATCATTTTACAAACATATTCTGTTGAAGACGATGAAAGACTCCGAGCTGAGACCTCCGCAATTGTTTCAAAATATGAAAATGCTCTTATTAAACTTGAAAAAGAAAACGTGTCATATTTTAAACAACTTGATCGGAAAAACGAAGAATGCAAGTATGACAAATTGTCGTATGAGCGTGCCTTCAAAAACATGAAAGCGCAAAATGATCTTTTGAGGTCTCAGCTAGAAAGTCAAAAAGGAAAGAGTGTGGATACTAAGTTTGCAAAACCATCGACTTCGGAGAAACCAAATGCTTCAAAAACGGTTGAAAAACCAAAAATGTCAATTTCCCGGTTTGCTCCAAAAGTCGATGAGAAAAATGATTTGACAAAACCAGTCACTCCACAACCTTTGCCCAAGCAAAAAGAAATTGAAAAGATTGTTGAAAATGCAAATGTTGTTGAACGAAACACAAATGTGCTTACTTCTGGCCCTTCTAGGAATAGTACACCGAATGTAACCCCAAAAATGGTTAAGGAATATGTTGGTTCTAATGATATGGTCCAAAATTACCATCTAGAAAAAGCTAGGAAAAAGGCACAGATTCGTAATGACGGAATTTTAGGTACAAAACCTAAGGTTGTGAATTCTACAAACTTTCAAGGCACTACTAGTAGTAGTAAACCATTACCTAGGAGCTATCAACAAAAGACTAGGGATTGACCTACATCTAAGAGTAGTTGCGCAAAAGAAAATGCTATGCATGTAGAATTCAACACTAGGAATTCAAAAGACTGTAGTGACAAAGTTAAGATTGCAGTTTTAAACAAAAATGTTGAATTTGTCTGTCCTACATGTCAAAAATGTGTCTTTTCAGCTAATCACAATGCATGTATTGCACAATTTCTCAAGAAAGGAAAATCAAGTGTCAAGGAAAAATCCACTAAGACACCCCCCGTTGAGAACAAGAAAAAAGATAAGAAACCTAATAGGTGGACATCTACAAGATGTAGTTTTTCAAAAACTGAGACTTCCACTGCATCTGATAAGAAAACTACGTCTAGATCTTACCTTAGGTGGATTCCTACGGGAAAAGTTTTTAAAACAGTTGGTTTTAGATGGATTCCTACAGGGAAGATTTTTGATAGTTGCACAAAGGCAAATGAAAGTGAAAATCATCAGGATCAGGAAGTAGAAACCACTACAACCGTTGATAGTGAACACCCTCAATGTGAGGAAACATGTACTTCTAACACTGTTATTTGTGCAAATTCTTCTTCTGTGGATGCAGGTACTTGTGAAAGTGAAGAGGGTTCATACACCCGATGTGGAAAAGAAGAATTTTATGCTAACATCGCATATGAAAATCCTTATCTTATGCCACTATTATCTCCATTTTTACTTGTTCAAACTTAATTTCTCTTTCTTCCATTATTTTCTGTAAGTATTTTTCAAAAACAAAATACAAAATTTGAAAAACCAACAAAAACAAAATACAAAAATAGAAAATTTTCAAAAATACAAAAACAATATAAAATCAAAAAATAATCTTCTCACGACATGTCTCTCGTATAATCGATATTATGTACGTTTCTAGAAATGTCATTCAAAAATGACACGGATATGTACATATGCTTGAGCGGGAGTTCACTAAATGTTTTCTAAAACATGTCGTTTCTCAAATTTTTCTTCACAATGGCTTTCGTATACGTCAGTACGAAACCCGGACTTCAATGATGACTTCTGATTATTTCAGATCAGGACTCGAACGTTCAAAACCGAAATCTTTTTCAAAAAGTTCGAGTATAAACAAACGAAAAGATTTCAAGCGAAAACTCGTTTTTACAAAATGACTTGTATACACCTTACAATGCACAACTCAAGCTTTCAAAGAAAGGAAAGTGCTACGCAAAAATGATTTTCATCAACGAAGTGCACTTATCCTAAAAATGGACACTGTTGTACGCCTCAGTGCGACATTCCTCTTCAAACAAAGAGAAGTCTTTGTTTTTCAAAAACTTTGATGCAAAATTCATCAAATCTGAAATTTTTTACTTTCTCAGGATTTTGCTCAAGAAGACTCCTTCCCTCAAAACTATTTGTAAAAAGGTTAACATTCTCAAAAACATATGCGAGTTTTGAAGGGGAGTATTTCAAAATCAAAATGTTCCAATTTCATGCTAATACAAAATCCGTCTATCTCTCCAAAAGCTTTTCAATTAATCAGATGGTATCAAAAATATCATGATATGCTATTTTTGAGGGGGAGAAGACGTGATTAATATGTGATCAAAAATGGGTAATAATTGTTGTTGAATCTCAAAGAGCNAATTTCATGCTAATACAAAATCCGTCTATCTCTCCAAAAGCTTTTCAATTAATCAGATGGTATCAAAAATATCATGATATGCTATTTTTGAGGGGGAGAAGACGTGATTAATATGTGATCAAAAATGGGTAATAATTGTTGTTGAATCTCAAAGAGCTCGACTCAGATATAACCCTCGAATTGACGAAGCTTAATATGTCTGTAATCGAAAAGACTTGTCCTGGACGGGTAATAATTTCAAGCTGGTCTAACCAGTGATGTAAACGTGTCTCGAATAGGACTTGTCTAAATAGAATGTACCAATTCGAGAAAATTTCTTTGGACTTGACCAGGCCGGGTAATAATTTCAAGCTAGTCTAACTAGTGATGTAAACGTGTCTCGAATCGGTCTTGTTCACTGAAAGTGGATCAATTCAAAATTGCAAACTCCTCCCGCATGTGCAAATTTCTTATAAAATTGCATGAGCACATGTGAAGGGGGAGTCCTTCAAATGAAATCAAAACTCTCAAAGTGTTAACAAAAATGTTTCTTTATCATAAACACTTTGAGAAGATTTTCAAATGTTTGGTTTGATGGCAACAATAGGATAGTCATGAAGATATAAGGTGACTAAGGTTAGGAAAAACCGTCCTATGATCAGCCAGAGCCGGAGGGATCTACCCAAGGATAATTCAAATAGAGTAGAATTAGAAGTCCTTAAGTATGATTTGAAAAAAGGAGAAAAGAATGAAAGGAGAAAGAAGGGGTTGAAGAATTAAAAAGAAAAGTATTGAAAGGGTGAAAAGAAATAGCCCTCCATATGTTCAACCTTAGGGCAGACACCGGGTTCAACTCATATGCTACTAGTTATTACTAAGGTGACACCGGTATTGAAGATAAAGACGTCATGGACCCAGTGATGCAATGCACTAAACCTTCTAGCCACTCGGGTATCTCTCAAAAGGTACTTGTTTCATTCTCACGGGGAAGGTATCTCTCAAAAGGTATGATTTGTAACTTTGTAATGTGTCGTAGAATAATATAGAATATAGTTGGGCTCGTGGACTTTGGAAGGTATTAGTTTAAGTTAGTATTATGTAAGCCTTATTATAAAAATGTAAACCAAAGTCCATAAACAAAAGCCCATAGAAAGCCCATCCATATGTCAAATGAAGGAAGTATAAATACCTTCAAATGGTCTCATTTGGAGGTGTGCTTGAATGTGTAATGTGTGTGTTTTATGAATGAAGCTTTCCTTCTCTTTCTCTCTCTACTCTCTCTCTCTAAACATACACTCATTTAAGTCACCAAAGCCTCTCAAAGATTAGTGATTTAAGTTGTTCTACGGTCCTACAGATATAAAAAGTACTTAGATATTATATATAAACAATATAGAAAGACAGTTAAAAAAGAGCTCATGGATACATACTTTTGAAGGGAAGTGAAGCTCATCAGTGTTCACTAAGTCGTACATCCATCTCATGATGTAATAACCGGAATCTGAGTCGCGTGGTTGTTGATTGCACTACAATAAACAACCTCTAAATTATTAAGCAATTAAAATAACTGAAAGTCGGTATTTGAAAGCTTTGAACAAGTTGGCCCATCAACGACTCGAATGTAAGCAATAATAACTTAGTGAGGCACAAGTCTTGACTGTGACTGTTGTCATAAAAGACTAATGTCATAAAAGCAAAACATATAGCCTGGTGATCTGTTTTCATAATTATACTTGATAAAGTCCCAAACTTGTAATTCAACAGTCATAAAGGGTCAACTGATACTTAAACAATTCCATTTCCATATGTAAACATTTTGTAAAATGCGCTAAACAATTTAAACATTCAATGCCAGCAAAAGCAAATGTCCATTTCCATATATAACCATAATAATGGTGATCAATATACCAGTTAAGCCCTTTTGAAAGTGTAATTACAATGCCAGACTTAAAGGAGTACAATTAGCAAAACAAACACTTGACTAAAATCAATTAAATTGTGACTTACAATTGGCTAACAAGATTGATTCATTTTCAAATGGACCTCTCCTATTAGTTCAATTTAGTTGAAAAGGTTACTCCAAATCGGCCGAAGTACACCCCTAATCCTAACAGGCCATAATCCAAACAACCCCTAGTTTAATGCGACAATTTTAAGCAATGCAGAAACATTTCAGTTATGTGTCTCAAAACCGGACAAAGTAAACCCCCAATCCAAACAGCCCCTAATTTGATGCAAAAAAATTAGGCAAAGCAAACGCAGTTCAGTTTCGTGTCTCAAAACCGGCCGAAGTACACCCCTAATCCAAACAACCCCTAATTTGATGCCACAATTTTATGCAATGCAAACACCTCTAGAAAGCCTCCTGATTATCAATCCAATTAACACGCTAATCAATTTTTTCTATGTGTAGTATTTATATATTTACGGTGAAAGAAGTTTCCTTAGCCATTGTCCATGTGTAGCTACCAACAGCACTGAAAAGTAGATAAGCCATGTGTTAATATTGTAAAAACAAATAAAAATCCTATGACAGTTTTGGGAAAAAAGAATTACTCTTGCAAATGGCTTGTTAACCAGTAAGTGCGCTCCGTCTTTGTTTGCTTCCTATTTTTTGAATCCAGGATGTACCCCGTGCGTTGTTTTGGGCATATAACAAACAACACCCAATGGCCCCTAGTAAAGTGACATTAACACGTTAGCAAAGACAATCAACACATAAAACGTTTATTTAGAGCTTAAGTAAGTAGTATAACATACTCTTGAGCATAAGGTGCTAGCATAAAATCATAGTCCGAGACGCTTAATGTGCGTGTCAGGTAATCTTTAACAGCCGAACCCGGTTGAAGACATAAGTTCCCTTCAATCGAATAAGGGTTCAAAAACCCGCATCAGTTATCATTTCTTGACTGCAACATTTTGCATAGGCCCCTGAAAAATTACAAGACATTTATGCATATACGAAAATGTGAAATAATGTGAAAAATGTGCATAAGAGTGTTAATGTACTTACCACTCAAAAGATAACAAAATGCTACTATTCAGCCCATCTAATTTCCATAAACTCATTATGTCGTCGGTAGAAATTGAAACATGAAACCTATCTTCATGCCCTGCAATCATCCCGCCAGGAACTTCAATAATGTGGTTAGTAGTTACATCGTCACGGGATATCCAACGAGTATAGGCAGCTCTCACACATGGTTGTTTCCTAAAAACAACATGTTCAAAGTTATCAAGTCTTTTTTCTAGCTCTTCTTTAGGTATTCTAGCATCCTCCACTGCTGATGATGCTTGTGTTTGTTGGTTCACCAATAATGCTGGTGTTTGTAGAGCCGGCAACAATGGTATTGTTTCTTGAGCCACCTGTCACAGTGGGTTATTAGGACAACTTATACAATACAAGATACAAGAATACATGTGCCTCTGTTATTTCTAGTTAAAACCATTCCAACATTAGATTATGATAATACATTTGCACCGGCCTAAATAATAGTTTCAAGGGAAAATATGACATTTAGGCCTGTGTTTCTTTTAGAGGGTCTATAGAAGGGGGTCTAAAAGACGTGTTTTGTAGTAGTGTGACTACAAGTATTTGCATTAAGAAGTTGCATTAAAAATGCTAGCCGAAGTATTTTGAAAATGATTATTTCTCATTTTATCTTTTTATAAAATTATTTGCTTCCTATTTAAGGCCCATTTTTATTATCAAAACAAATTTTGCACAGGGCCTCCGTAAACTCAAAGACGACGTTTGACATGATGGACGATTTTGTAACTTCATTCAACGACGAGAAATTGTAAATCACTCTTTAGTTTAAGATCCATCTATTAGATTAAAAAATTCGATTATTAAAACAATATTGTGCCGAAGACGTCACTTTCTATTGATCATGACTGATAATATTTATGCATAAGTTTTAAAGCGGAACAAATCAAATTATTTCCAAATTAAGATTTTAAATTACGATGATTAGGCTACCTATGTGCTCAATTTGGCAAGTTCAATATGTTTAAGACCAAATTCATGAGCTGTACGTTATAACAGTATAATATTTGGATTTAGTGCTCTAATAGATATAAATAATATCATCCATTAGGAATCAATCAGTGGTTGAACTTTAAACTATTACTAGTTGTTTCTCCGTAATTTTTTTAAAAATTAACATTCTCATCAAACTTAGACACATCTAACTGAAATCTAAGAAAAAATCAGATTTAAAAGTGTAAATATAGTGGGATAACCAGAGAAAGTGGTTAAAAACGAAGTCAGGCATACCGGCAACTTGATGTGCGTTTTCAAGTTCAAATAGGCATTGATACATGATCACATAAACCCACACAAACAATGCCAAAGTAAAATATTATGTCCTAATTGAATTGAATGAATCACTGATACTTGGATTCCACCACACTTTTGGATTCTTCTCATAGGAGTTAAAAAGCATGCATTATTGGATTACTAATCCTAATTTAAATGTACAGCTCTCATGTAACCACATGTTCTAGCTTCTTGCTAAATTTAATGAAATTTTACTTTTTTTTTAATCAAAGTAAAGGCAAACTGCAACAAATAAAGAACACAACATTTTGGTTCGAGACCTGTGTGTCCATGTCCAATAGTAAGTTATATCATTGATTTCGACATATGTAGGATCACATTGTACAATCACATAGGACTATAGGAAGGGACGGAACAAGGGAGTCCCTCTTTATTTTAAATGTTCGTAGATAATGCCAGAATTTTTTTAAATGCACACGGTCCGAAAGAAATTGTTATGAGTCTTGCTTAAAGATTATTTAAGTAAAATATTTTTAAATGCACCTGGTCCGAAAAAAATTGGTTAATTTTCCCATGCACTTATGGTTCAAAAAAATTTATGCACCGGGCTCCATTTGGTCCTGGTTCCGTCATTTGTCTATAGCATTTATATTTGTATGTAAAATATTATATCAAATCAGTCAAATACCACCGCGACACTTGATCAACTTCGGAGTACTCCCTATTAGTGGTGGCAACTAGACCATCTAGTGGCAATAGGTCTTTACATACAACTCCACATGTTTTCTAGGTTCTGAAGTTTAAAATGTGAAAGTTAAGTTGATTGACGTTTGGTTCAAGTGCAAATCTTATATTTGTGCGTGATTGCATGTAATTGAAGTTTATACAAACTATTTGAGACTTGAGTAGTTGACGGTTCTCCACAAGATCCGTTGTAAAATGATAGCATGGTACCACGCAAAATAGAGGCGAGACCAAATGTATAGTTTTCATTGTATTTTGATATTCAGTCGGTATGTAATGATAGACATTGGTATTTGGCCGTTAACGTTTACCTACTACACAACATGGAAAATTGGGTATTTTTAACTTACTAAACATGGAAGTAACTAACCAAACACCATTTTTGTTTATAGTTGTCCTAAACATTAGCTTAAGAATGTTGAATTTATATAGTGCATAATCGCACATATATGTGTCATTATTATAGGTTCAAAGAGTTAGTCAAGGGCTTTCGGAAATCATCCTAATAAGATAAGGTGAGTAACGAAAGAGAGGTGAAGTGTAAGCATCGGGTATTAAACACCCGTATCTCATGTTCATAATGTGTATGTTATATTTATTCAAAGTTTGTGTTGAAAGCGTATATTGACCTGTGAGCTCATGGTTCTATAGTTTATATCGACCCGTGTGGTCATATTTTACATCATGCTCATGATAGCATCCCTTAGTGAAATATCCTCGTGATAGCACCCATAGAAAAGTGTGCTCGAGAAAGCACCCATATTCTACTAAGATTTTTATTCAGCAAACAATCTTTCTCAAATTCTTTGATTAATTTCTAATAAGAATTTTAAACGTTGAAAAAACCTTGTTGTGTATATCTTGCTTAAACTGCTTTACGTATTCTTGCTTTAAACTGTTTAAACCTACATCAAATTACATGGAGAGTGATTTAACTTTGTTATCTTAGTTTAAATCACTCTAAAGGGTAAAGTAAGTGGTATCAGAGCAGTTTGATTTATAAAACATTGGCAATGATGGACAAACTATTTTATAGCTAATTGCATTTATTGTTGAAGGTACACTAATCACCTTCATATGAACAAAATATAAACTATAAAATACATAAAAAAAAACTATTTTATTCTATTTTCAAAAACCTAAATCAATTTCAAAATTGTAGTTTTATGTGATTTTTCGACATAGCTGGTGGCTAGCCAGCATTTGATGGTGGCGAGTCAGTGGTAGTCGATGGTGGCCGATATATCTAGAAAGGTAGGTTTGAATGGTAGTGTTAAAGAACATTTATATTTGGTTGTCACGTGTGTTGGAATTGTAGATTTGATTGCTGTAAATTTGTATATACAAATTAAGAAATGTATAAAAATGTATAGGAGGATGTAAATAATAAAAGAAAAATGTTAATGGAGAAGTTGTTGCATGATTTTTCATTTGACAAGCTCTCGACGTAAACAATATAACAAAATATATAGATGTAGAGTTTAAATACCTTTCCCACATCAATACCACAAAACGGCTTTCTTTGAAGCATTTGAACCCAAACCTTCTTACCTTTAGCCTTACGATTCTTTACCTCAATGAAACCATAATCCGTTTCTCCTAAAGTAGTAGAAGCTACGGCTGCCACATTATTGTCACTACGAACCGCCTCCTTAACACATTTTGGACAATTGATACGATTATGCCCAAAAACTTTACACACATCACAATGAGGAGGCGTCCACTCATTGTGATCTCCGTAGTATAACCATTATCCTCCACATTAGGAATAGCCATACTAACTTCGCTTTTCAAATCAGAGTCAACACTTAGTTAAACAAGAGCACCGGCAAAACTAATACGTCCCCACGAATCAACACACATTGAGCTTGTAAACGCATCTAACATAATAGGTTTCCCTAGCTACTTGAGTAGCAATCAAGCTTAAACCATCCTTACAATACGCAATTAAAGGAATATTATGCAGTTTAATTCACACCGGAACCTTGGTTACCTCATTTTTAGTTAACGACAAATTAGGAGTCCATTTGTTAAGAACGAGAGGCGATTTACGGATTAACCAAAGGCCCTACTGAAGAACATTATCCGCACCCTCTTTAGAATCAAACTTAAAAAGGAAAACACCAGCGTCATTTTTCATGAGCTTCTTCAAACCAAACTTACCCCATGTATTCGTTACATAATTTTGCACAATAGGAAAAGCGACCGTTTTGCCAACAAAAAGACCAACAAGTGTATTCTCATACCTGCAATGATGAACGAACTATTTTATAGCTGAACTACATTTATTGTTGAAGGTGCACTAATCACCTTCATATGAACAAAATATAAAATATAAATTCTATTTTCAAAAACCTAAATCGCTTTTAAAATTGTAGTTTTCTGTGTTTTTTCAACATAGCTGGTGGCTGGCCAGCCTTCGATGGTGGCGACTCAGTGGTAGTCGATGGTGGCAACTGGCAAATATATCTAGAAAGGTAGGTTTAATTTGAATGGTGGTGTTAGAGAACATTTATATTTGGTTGTGATGTGTGTTGGAATTGTAGATTTGATTGCTGTCAATTTGTATATAGAGATTAAGAAATGTATAAAAATGTATAGGAGGATGTAAATAATAGAAGAAATATGTGAATGGAGAAGTTGTATGACTTTTCATTTGACCAGCTCTCAATGACGTAAACAATATAACCAAATTATATAGATGTAGAACTTAAATACCTGGACACCTGGACTTTGTTAAGTAAAATTAAAGAGACTGTATACGAAATCTTAATCTTCATTAACAGAAACGTAAACCATAATAAGATACATGTAAAATGAGTCGGAAAAGGTTATCGGTACACATATCACAAGGGTAAATCAATGAGCATGGTCAACACCTCGCCAAAAGATGAAAATAAAAAACCCATTGTGGAAACTGATCTGATGAAACATCCATCTTTCACCAAGCTAGAGTAGGAAGAAGAAATTATCTACCAAAAACTTATTACAAATTGAGCTGCGGCAGTTATACATCTTCTGGAGTACTCGGAAAAAACCAACCATAGGATAAGAATGCTCTCAACTTTCCTCCATCTGAACTAAGAAAATGGCATGAAAACTGAATAGTTGATGATCTATGAATACTTGGAGAAAGGAAACACAATTATCTAGCTTCAATTCATATTGATTGTTGAAGGTTCTTCACAAGTTCTGTTGTTGTCATAGAGAAGTCATCCACAATCTGCACAATTAAACGAAATAGGAACCACACGTTTAGAGTTGAAATTATTATATTTTGAAAAGAATTAATCTAGATGAATGATCAAGAACTATACTAGTATATTTTTATTTCATGGTGTTACGATTGCAGGCTTTATAAATTTTTTGTACCTGAGCAACAATGGTGATAAGAAGGTGGGTCTTAGCAAATGGCATGGAACTGCTGCTGATGATGGAGAGTCCAAGCTTTTGCATCTGAGTTAGTGCTTTGACAAAGGAAGAATGATTTATCTGGCACTGAATACTAACTGTCAGAGTGTTTCCTAATCTACACGCTTTGATCTCAGGAGTCGTCTTGCAAGGTGCAGTACTCTCTCCAGAGGTCGCTGGTTCATCACGCAAATCATCATTGCTAGAACTAGGTCTATATCTCTTCACAGAAATAACAGATTCTTGATCAACATTCTCTCTTTTATTATTTTCTAGTGTTCCTTCGAGTTCCTTCACGCGACCTTCAAGTTCTTTTATGTAATTTGATGCATCTTCCAACATAGATGCCTTATCCATCTAAAACATGTAGTATTGATGTTAGTTCACTTATAAGCTCATGATGACTATGGTCATCAGTAATTACAATGGCATTGATCAAGTAGAAAACAATCGGATTCTTAAGAGTGTGATAGTGTACCTTCGTAAGCTTAGGAAGTACGTTGGACAAAGTAATGAAGTTCTTGTTCAACTTTTCTCTTCTCTTCCTTTCTGCCAAAACATGATCCTGTGCCTGAATCGGGTTCCTGAGAGCCACTGAAACCTTTGTGGTATGGGCAGCTTCATACCCAGGCAAGTCATGAAACTGGAAAGGCTCATCTTTCGGTTTTAGATCTCCAAACGATATGGTAAAAGTTTTGGATGAGGGAAGATTGGTAGGAATAAGGGGTTCTGGAGTTGTGGAGATTTTGTTAATTGTACTACTACTCTTTTCTTGATGGTTAGGATTATTTACTTCAGATTGGCGAGTCTGAGAAATTTGATTAATATTCTTCGTCTTTTCTGTATAGATATCTGAGTAAAATGAATCAAGACTGAAGTTATCAATATCGTAGTTGAGTATGTTCATCTCATCGCAGCTCATGTATCCTGGATCCTCCATTTCCTGCAATATAGACCGGACGCATGCGATTAAAACAAATAAATGAAGACTACATATAAGTCAGCGATATTAAGAACCCTATCTGTGTTGCCTACCAGTTCTTCTAGCCATCCTTGTGACATATCCATCTCTATTAGTGAGAATAGATGTTTGTAAAAATTCCTTGTTGATTCAAATGAATAAATCCTTAATGTTTATATTGCAACCTGAAGACTTGATTTATCATTTATGTTGTTTATTAAACACAAGCACGTGTAAATTCAGCATCGTGTCAATTTGCCTAATATTTTAATTAGTCTTCGATGCATGGTCAAAGCAAATGTACGTAAGGACCAATCACATATTCTGGAAGATGACCTTGAGTCACCTTGAGTAGAGAGTACGTAGTTAGTTAGTTACTATGGTACCACAATTTTATTTTATAAGCGTCTTCTGACGTCGAAATATGATTGTTTAGTTGGTCGACATATAGATCAAAAACCTAACAACAAAAATAAACCACCACACTACCATAGAGATCAAATTTGAAGATTTAATTTGTTTCAATTATCATCTTTTAAATTTTACTTATCTCTTAACATATTGACGACTACATAGTACATATTGCGCGGGTCGAACTACTTGCGTTATATCAGTATAATAAAAAAATAAAAATAAAATAAAATAAAATAAAAAAGCGGCATTAAATACATGAATACATGCATGCAAGACGTTACCAAAGCGAATACAACATATACTTAACCATTCAAGGTGTTCGATTCATCTTAGAAAGCGATTGAGTTACATGAGTTGTCAACTGATTGCATGAGTAAAGCGACGACAGGTTTAAGTATTGTCATTGGAAACTATCAATTAAAAAGGTCATTTTGGGGGATATTAACACCAACTCTAAGCCTAATCATAATAACTTTCCATTTTAAAAGTTGAATTGACCCAATTTCCCAGCTGTTCCATGTTATTTCCAACAAGAACATGGTGATTTAATATTCGGATTTGGGTATCATGTAAATTAATATATAACTACCACTAGGTTCAAAAGCAGCAAAGCGCCATTTTGATCAATTAGTTTGCACGAAAAATTCCTTATTTAGAAAGAATCTCAAGATATATTCCTCGACATTATAAAAATGAATCAAGATATGCTTTTTTAAGTAGAGCTGCCAATATGTATTATGTCAGACATGAATTAACAAAAGCAATAAAATCTGGTCCCAAATCTACAGTAAATCATCCATATATGGCATCAAATGGATGTCTGAAAAATGACAAATGAATAGACATTTTGAGTTGCGTTATACAAACAAGTATAAGATCGAATATAATTAAAGACAAGGTATCTATTAACATTCGAGTATTGATGATTTCACATACAACTATATTGGTAATTTGGTTAAAATCTCCAATTTTTGTAAAGATCAATGCTGCAAGAAAAATCACCTATAGTAACAAAACAAACTTCGTCACAAACAGTATCACATTCGTCGCTAAAGCTGCTTAGTGACCAAAATAAAAGTCATATCACTTCTCATCACTATTTTCATTAGAGACCAAATATTATTTGTCACATATTAGTGTAGTTCCTGATGCTTGGTCTTGGAACATTTTGGATGATGATAGTTTCTCTGTCCAAGCTACGAGATTTCATATACACAACCGTTTACTGCCTTCGTTAACTCCTAGTACTAGATGGTCTAAAATTTTACCTCGTAAGGTAATTAATGTTTTCATCTGGCGTCTCATTCTGAATAAATTACCTAATCGTTTAAATCTTTCATTGCGGGGGCTAGAGATTCTTCTATTGCATATCCGTCAAGCAACGTGGGTATGGAATTTAACGACCATATATGTTTTCTTTGGTTGCGATACGGCTAGTGGCATTTGGCGTCTTATTCGAGTGTGGACTTATATTAATATGCCTCCCTTTTCCTCATGGTTCGATTGGTTACAGTGGTTAGATAATTGTAGAGCTTCAAAGGACTCTAAAAACCATGTGTATGTTATTTCTGCAGCTTCTTTGTGGGTCTCATGGCGGTATCGAAATAGCGTTACTTTTAATTCACATCCTACGAGGAAAAATGATCTTTTTGATTCTTTTTATATTTTTTTTTCTCTTAGCTTAAGTGTAGAGGTCATAAGGTAAATTTTTGGAACTCTTGGCTTAATAAGCCTTTGTAATTCTTTTCTAGCTCATTGCTAGAGAGTTTTTGTTTTTGTTGAAATCATCGTTCAAAAAAAATAAAGTGAAGACACTTAAAACAAATTTTTCAATGTTTAATTCTTATAAGAAGTTAATTGAAAATAGGGTGGTGATACTTCCACATACACTTTTACTTCTTCCACATAAATTTACACATACATTTAGTGGGGACCACTAGATCATACAACTAAAATATATGTGGAAGAAGTAAAAGTATATGTGGAAGTATCATCACCCTTGAAAATATTACAAAGATTGATGTGAAAATATAGTAAATGTTAGAAATAAAGAATCTAGTTCTCATGAAAAGTCAAGGACTAGATTGTACTGTTGTAACTTTGCCCCAACCAATATAAATAGTAGAGACATGCTTTGTTTTTGTAATCTTTCAAGCTCCAAATGAATAATTTCATTTTGAGGATAACGTAAACTCTCCGATCTCATCTCACACACAATCACTAAATTTTTGAACCAACAATTGGTATTAGAGTTCCGAGGTTAGTGATTAAGGTTTTCATCCTCATGAGCTCAAAAGACACCATTGACGAAACCTTCATAGATTCAAATTTGATTAATTATTGAAATTGATAGGTAGAATTGATGGAAAAAAGGATTGGTGAGTGACTAGGATTAATTTTTAGGTGTTGAGATTGATTAAAAGCCATTGATTTGAGAGTTTGAAGTTTTAGGTAGAAAATGTTGAAAATAAGTAGGTTTTATTGATTCGTTGATGATTTTTGTTAAATAGTGCTTATTAGTGTTAGGAATTGCTTATTGAATGATCTGGAATAGATAATTTGAGATTTGAACGATAAAAAATGATGAACTAAGGATTTTCATGATTTTGGTTGAGGTAATGAAGCTTGTGTTTCACTTTGAAGGTTCTTTCTTGACCTAACAGATTATCTCAAAACGTGATTTTGGAGGACCAGTTGGGCTCCACTTGAAGATTGTGCTCCAAAAATGATTTTAGAGGACAACTTGTGCTCCACTTGAAGACTGTGCTCCAATTGTGATTTTGGAGGACAAGTTGTGATCCAAAAACACTTGTGATCTGATAGTGCTTTTGAAGGAGAAGTTGAGCTCCACTAGTGTTTTTGGAGGACACATTGTGCACTAAAATACTTAGTGCGCTACTTTAGCCCGGTACTCTTTTTCTCGCCATTTCATTTTACAATTTTTGCGCCAAAACATGGTTCTGCACCAACTACTTTTTAAATTTACATTATTGTGCCCCAAAGACTGTTGTGCGCCATAAACTGTTGTGAGCCAATATAAACTACACAAATGTGGTCTCACTAGAGATCTCTGGATACATCATAAAAACAAGTTCTAGAATCTATATACTATGGATGGGGTGGAAATTTTTGAGTGGTAGGGTTTTTGTGCTAGCTATATAATTCCTATCCATTAGACGCTTATTAAAACTAAAGTTTCACTCGTATATGTCATAAAAAATTTTAAATTTGGTGCTAAAATTACCTTTACAAGTATTTTTTTTCAGTTTATTACACAATTACTTAAAAACACAACAAATATCAAGCGAGTTCTAGTTTCTAAGGTATCTCTTTTTACCCTCCCTACACTTAAATTGTACATTGTCCCCAATGTTCTTGAAAAGTACCAAAGTTATGATAACGGGAAAAATAAAAGAGATGAAAGAAACTATACTCTCCTGATTTGCTCGGCATGGGCGATGTTGAAACATGGTTAAATCTTTCTCCAAAAAAATAAAGTGATAAGCTTCTTCTTGCAATGTGCACTTGCATTTTCTTGTCCAATATAACCTGTAAATCACTAAGAAAACGAACAGGAAACCTAGCATAAAATCGGTGGTAAACACTATATATAGTAAAAATAAATCCTAGAAAGCAAATAAGATATAATGCTTGCAAAATAAATGTTTATAGAAATCTAGAAATTTAAAAATTTTAGAAATTTTTTTAAAAATTAAGTTTTGACAGAAAAACAAAACTCTGGAAAAATGTGTTAATACAGCATGACGCCGTCAGGTGTTAATCCTGACGCCGTCAGAGTAGACCTGGCAGATTATTACGTTTTATTTCCTGGAAAATTTCTGTAAAAATCTAATAATTAAAACCTGAATATTCCGTAAAACATTCATTGTGACTCGATACAAGCATTTGACTCAAACACACACACAAATACGATAAAATATATGCTCATTATTAATTGTAAACTTTCATGTTCGAATTTCGTTCTTGAAAACAAATATTAACTTCCCTACACTTTTTTTTTTTTTTTTTTTTTTTTTGTAAAATACCTTTATATGTAATGTAATTAAGACGGGTTAAAAACAAAATAAAACATTTTCACAAAGTTATTCGAAACATGAAAGATGAACGATAATGATGAATCATACATATGACAAAAACAAAAAATGAAATCAAACAAACAATTAAAAACTTGGGTTGCCTCCCAAGAAACGTTTTTCTTTATTTATGAGTCTTGTAGCTAAACTCAAAGTCAAGCCCTACTTCATATAGATAAGTTCCTCATTGAGGACATCTTTCGGATCGAGCTTCTTATGTAGTTTTGTATTAGTAGGTTTTGTTTGGTATGACTTTCAAACTTCTCTCCATCGGGATCTATTAATGTCATCCTAATGTGCCAAAATCCATCTTCTTCTTTTGGTGGCTTATTCCAACTCCATTTACTTTTTGAATCCTCAACATCCCATTTGTTCCTCTTAAGATTAATTGGCAACGTTCCTAGGAATTCAATCATCTTCCTAAACACTAGAGGGTCCTCAAATGGGTCCATCTCGGTATCCCTAGCCAATGTTGTTCCATGTAGTGTGTATTCTTCACAAATTCATCTTCCAAGTAAAATGGGCGTTGAGGTCCTAAAAAATCTCCATTGAGCCATGGGCCATATCTAGATGGTGCCCTATCCCTAACTAACCATGGGGGATCCTTTTCCTCACTATTTTTTTTGAAAGACAATATATTAACTAAGCTAAAAACGCAAACAAAATACAAACAAAAGGCATCCACTAATTAACAAGACGATTAAATATAGTGGACCCAAGAAGAAAACAAATACAAGAACAAAGGTACTAAACTAAAATAATACAAAACAAAACCAAACAACCTCACCATGAATATTCATATATAAATACTCACACTATCCAAAGCCTGGCCCACCCACATGAGATCCATGTGCATAAGAGCAAAAAAAGATGTAATTGTGGACCAGACACTTTCACAATAAAGATGTAGACCCATTACATATTGTACCAAACATCCGGATCCCATGTGCACTTCTCCAAACACCCGAGTAAACATAAAACAAACCCAAATTACTCTCACAAAACTGCAGTCCATGAATCAAACAAAAACATCGTCCCAGTAACATGCAAAACCACACTGCAGACCACGGAAATACTCTTGCCACTTCAGAACACCATAAAGTGCAGACCTGCCCAATTAACTGAACAACTACTATACGTTGATAGCAGAAAAGTTTATATTCAGCATTTTAATTTTACAATCTTTTATTGCACTACCGGTCGCTAAGAATCCCCTTCCAACGAGCAATTGGCACTTAAGATCACTCAGGATATCTAAGACATGGAAATCCACCAAAATGGTTAATTTATCTATATGCACTAATTGATCCTTTAATATCCCAATCGGATAAGCTAAGCTTTCATCCGCCAATCCTATAACCGCTTCCGTTTCCTCTAGTTTTTCTAAGTTAAGGTTCCTATAAAGGGACAAAAGAAGTATATTAATGCATGATCCTAAGTCGGCTAAGGTATCATAGGCTTTGAAATTCCCAATACTACAAGGTAAAACAAATAGGCCCGGATCATCTAACTTCTTAGGTAACTTGTTTTGAATAAAAGCGGACTCATTCTTACCCAACTTAACTCTCTCATTGTATTTTTTCAAAAGGGCATTGTAGTAAGGAGCATGAGTCAAGACATCAAGAACCGGACGTTCAAGATAAAGATCTTTGAATTCATCATCAANACAAAACAAAACCAAACAACCTCACCATGAATATTCATATATAAATACTCACACTATCCAAAGCCTGGCCCACCCACATGAGATCCATGTGCATAAGAGCAAAAAAAGATGTAATTGTGGACCAGACACTTTCACAATAAAGATGTAGACCCATTACATATTATACCAAACATCCGGATCCCATGTGCACTTCTCCAAACACCCGAGTAAACATAAAACAAACCCAAATTACTCTCACAAAACTGCAGTCCATGAATCAAACAAAAACATCGTCCCAGTAACATGCAAAACCACACTGCAGACCACGGAAATACTCTTGCCACTTCAGAACACCATAAAGTGCAGACCTGCCCAATTAACTGAACAACTACTATACCCAATTAACTGAACAACTACTATACGTTGATAGCAGAAAAGTTTATATTCGGCATTTTAATTTTACAATCTATTATTGCACTACCGGTCGCTAAGAATCCCCTTCCAACGAGCAATTGGCACTTAAGATCGCTTAGGATATCTAAGACATGGAAATCCACCAAAATGGTTAATTTATCTATATGCACTAATTGATCCTTTAATATCCCAATCGGATAAGCTAAGCTTTCATCCGCCAATCCTATAACCGCTTCCGTTTCCTCTAGTTTTTCTAAGTTAAGGTTCCTATAAAGGGACAAAAGAAGTATATTAATGCATGATCCTAAGTCGGCTAAGGTATCATAGGCTTTGAAATTCCTAATACTACAAGGTAAAACAAATAGGCCCGGATCATCTAACTTCTTAGGTAACTTGTTTTGAATAAAAGCGGACTCATTCTTACCCAACTTAACTCTCTCCTTGTATTTTTTCAAAAGGGCATTGTAGTAAGGAGCATGAGTCAAGACATCAAGAACCGGACGTTCAAGATAAAGATCTTTGAATTCATTATCAAGGTTAGGGTTGGGTTCTTGTTTGGGTGGTGTTTCAATAACTTGGTTGACCGACACATTAGTTGGTGTATTATCTTTATGGTCTTGGTCTTTTGGGAAAATTTGAGTTTGTTTGAAACATGTTTTAATTGCATTGACCAAGTAAAATTGAGGACAAGAACTAGGAGATGAAACCGATGAAATAGAGTTAACACCTAGTTTTGAGAACCTTTAAAAGAGTATCAATTTTATTTGTCATCTTGCTTAGTTGTTGTTTGAAATCGGCTTTGAACTTTGACAAGCGAGTTTCTTGAGATGACATAAAATTGGATACCAATCCTTCGAGATTGTTGGAATTGTTGGAAGGCTTATTGTTAAAGGTGTGGTTCGAGGACAAACGTTTGGTTGAAAATGATTAGGTGGATTTGAAAAATTGTTTTGAGACGAATTTTGGGTTTGTTTCCACCTAAAGTTTGGGTGATTTTTCCAAGAGGGGTTGTATGAATCACCAAGAGTGTTTTGCTCGGGTTTGAAAGTGAACCACTTGTCTCCAGCTCCGTCGGTACGTGAAGATGTATAATCCATAAAAGCTTGTTCGGGGAGTTCCATGCAATCACGAGTGTCATGGGGACCACTACATAATTCACACGAAGAAGTGATTTTGTCCACTTGACGTGAAAGTTTAGGATCTTCGTAGGAACTCATTAGAAACTTGACTTGGTCTTCAAGTTCAATGATCCTACAATCAGGAATGCTTGAGTTATTAGAAGGTAAGGATATTTCCTTGATCGTTTTGCTCAACTCACGAGGGTCATTCCAACATTCATTGTCATAGAGAGCAAGATCTTCTATGATACCCCACGATTCTTCCTCATTCTTATCACGAAGCTTACCACCGGTCGCTTGGTCAATGGTTTGCCTTGTGGAGTGGTTGACATGGTCATAGAAAATTTAGACTTTGAGCCAAAGATCAATGCCACGATGAGGGATTTTTTGGAGTAAGTCTTTGAAACGAGTCCATGCTTTTTAAAGAGTTTCACCTTAACGTTGTTGGAACATCAAGATGTCATTCTTTGGCTTAGTAGTTCTCCCCGGTAGGAAAAATTGAGCGAGGAAACGAGAAGTAAAATCATCCCAAGTTGAGATGGATCCCGTGGGTAAGTGCTTAAGCCAATTACTAGCTTGGTCACGTAGAGAGAATTGGAAGAGACAAAAGTGCGTCGTCTCCCGAGTAGCAACATTAATGTCAATGGAGTCAACAATTTTAAGAAAATCCTTGAGATGTTGGTTTGGATCTTCGGAACATAGTCCATGGAATGCACATCCGTTTTGCACCAACCGGATGTGTCGGATCGCAAAGGAGACACATTGGCTCCTTAGGGGAGCTCAATGGTGTTTTGATAGCCTTGGTGGTTTGGTTTGGAGTATTCACCTAGAGTACGAGCTTGAGGTGGTTCGGGTGGGTTTTGGTTATTAGGTTGTGCTTGGTGTTGTGGTTCTTGCCACTTCTTGGTGTTGGTGTGCTTGGTGTTGGTGTGCTTGGTCAAGAGGTTCAAAGATATTATCACCCACCATGATGGCAAGTGATATGATTTACGAACAAAGGGAACAAAGAAAAAGATAGGCCACGAGAAAACTACTAAAAACAAAATAAAAATCTCACTTGATAGGAATCTTGTGAGTCGACCTAAACGAGATAGAAATCGAAACCTAAACTATCCCCCGGCAGCGGTGCCAAAAACTTGATGCGGATTATTGTAAACCTCAAGAAGTTTTACAATCCTCCTAGGCAGTGTACCTAACCGTTGTAATGTAGTATAGGTAAGACACGAGGGATTGGTCGTTCTCTAGGGAAATATGTTGTGAAGGCCGAAGTGTATGTCGAGATAGGTCTAAAGGTGAGGTAGGATTCTTTTTGTATTTTTATGTTTTTTATAAAAGCAAGTAAAATCTCGGGGTTTTAAGAGTGGGCGTTTTAACTACTAATTAATTAAGCTAAAATTAAACTAAATATGCAGAAAAGTAAAAGTGGTAACTCTTATGATAGGGAAAACGTGTTCACTTAGATTATCTTACTCCCTAGTTATCTCTTATTAATTAGTCGAATTGTCACGTCCTTATTTAATTGGCGCGTTGTATTCCTTTATTGTCGTAGGGCGGTGCCAAATTCCTAACTCTATGAATGTATAAGTCTCCTTTAGAAAACCCTAGATCTACAAGTGACAAAAGTCATCTCCTTAGGATCTCCTACTATCTACAAGCCGCAATTCACGCAATCAATACAACGAAAATAAACCACTAGCGCACTCTAGGGTATGAAGGCGTTAAGTTGGACGTTCAAGCTAACACATGTAAGATTGTTTTTCTACTCCTAACGCAAACAACCAATTAAACAAGAGACGACAATCAGTAATTAATAACTATCTTTCATTAAATCTAAGCAAACACTAATTAATTTAGCCTAGCCTGTTAAAGTGAAGAAAAGAAAAGCACAAAATCAAACAACATATAGACATAGTGAATGATTATGATGAATTACTTATTTTCAATAGAACATGGATAAAGTGGCTGTAAAAAGCCTTACAAAGTAGCAGAAAATCGTCTAGGGTTTCACCTCTCCAAAAGTGTTACATGAATAATGGAGAACATATGAAAATATATATAGTTTTACATTTGTGACGGCGTCACGTTATGGGTTGTGACGCCGTCAACTGGTCGTCATTAGGGATTCGTCTATTGCTAAATCACCGTTGTGACGCCGTCGCTCTATGACTGTGACGCCGTCATGGACTGTGCAAAGGTAGTGACGCGGTCAGCTTATAATCTTCACAAAAACTCTGAGCCATCTCGTGTAATCTTTGCTCTGAATTTTGGTCTTCAAATGAAAGTGACGACATCGCGTGTAATGTAGGACTCCGTCAGGTCCCCTTTTCTAACAAATTCGCGACTTGGTCGTTTTTCTTCACTTTCTTGTCCAAAAAAGCCCAAAACTTGCAGGTTTTCATCTTTTGCGTCCAAAGTACCTAAAATGCAAAAAGAAATGATTTAAGGGGATCAAATACATACAAGTTTAGGGACTAAATGACCCCTTAAAAAGGTATGTTTTAAATCCTTATCAGTGCTCGGGGAGTGGAGTAGGGCAAGGAAGGTGTCCTTGTAGACGAACCACTATAAATACTTGTGTCACAGTTCTATCTCTTCTTTTCTTTAATTTACTTTGCATATCGTATTTGTTTTATTATATATATATTCTTGCATTATCAATACCTCACTATCCAAAAGGTTTCACATATACTTGATCAAACTATTTTAGATAGTAAGGTATTGATTAAAATTTAGTTCCAAAATGATAGGGATGCCTAAAAACATGCCTAATTATATGCCTAAAACTATGTTGCAACAGTTTATTGGTTGTAGCAGCCAGACCCACTTCTTCACAAACCAAGAAACTGTGCCACACAGTTTTAGACATATAATTAGACATGTTTTTAGGCATCCCTATCATTTCACATAAGTTTATTACGATATGATAAACTTATATAAGCCCATAAATCTAATATAAGCTAGAAAATTGGGGCTTATGTCATATAAGCCAAGATTAAATAAGCTCATAAGCCAACATATAAGCCAAAGAAATACCCCCGTACGGGCATTTTGTCTTGTTGAGAGAAGCTGAGGTGATGCTAAAGTAACAGAGTCAGAAGGTCACCCATATGATCACCATTACTACTGGTCTTATGTTTCATTAAAAAATAGAAAAAGAGTAATACCTGGCCGGGACCCGAGTCGGCTAAAACCGACAGTTCAACCCCGGGTGTTAACTTCTAAAAAAACCAGGGTCACTTATGTATCGTACTTTAGGGTTTAACCGGACCACAAAGGCTCTACAAATTACATCAAGATATAAAAAAACAAAATTTAGGTCCGCTTGGTTCAATTAAGGGAATGGGAAAGGAAAATGCAAAGGGTATACTAACGAATGCAAAAGATAATGAATATCTTACCTTCAATTTATAGTGCGATGGGTCATTACTAATGGGAAATGATTTGCACACTCTACTTTTTGATTGGCACACTCCAAATTGTGCATTAGACAGATGTACAATTTATAAATCCTGCTTTAACCAGTTGTACATTAGAGTGTGCGAATCAAATCCAAATGTGTGCAAATCATCTCCCATTACTAATACTCCATTCCTTTACACTCCACCAAGCATAATTAATGATTGCTTTTCCTATTCCCTGCCTTGTAATACCCTCTACCAAAGATGCCATCAAACTCTTTTAGCCACCAACATATCCGGCACAGGTGACGTCATCAACCACATTGCTGTAATTTAACTTTAACCGTAAAGAGATTAGTTTGTTTGATTTGTTGTGACATTGTTTCATTGCTGCTTTTGGGGGGTGGGTTTAACCTTATTTGATTTCGGCTTATATTTCATAAACCCAATTTTTCAAGACTTATTAATTTCATTCTTGCTTTGGGGGTATTTGTTTTAAGCTTATTATTTGTGGTCTTATCTTAGGGGGTGTTTTGCATAAGCTTATTTAGGGGCCTTACGAGCTTATATAACAAAAATATCTATAAATTGGTTTTTTTTATTATTATTTTATTATTTTATTTATTTTTTTTTTTTTTGGCTAAGCTTATACGTTTGGCCTTATGAGCTTATATGAGGGGTTTTTGATAAGCCCAAACTTCTTTGACTTTTTACCTTACTAGTTATGATAAGTGGCAAGTGCTTATTAGCTCATGATGTATAAGCCATAAGCCGCTTATATAACGTAAGCATAAGCCCAATTCATAATTTCATATGCTTAGCCAAAAACCCTATTATATTTCATAAGCCCATATTTTCTGGCTTATTTTGAGACTTACGGGTCATATGTTTCAAAGTAAGCCCGAAAAAAATAGGCCGAAATCAAATAAGCTCATACGTTCAAAGATAATCATAAACAAACACCCCCATATAGGGAATAGTGTAAGTTAGTAGCTTTATGGTTAATTAAGTGCATCCGAACACTATCTTGAAAACCCAAAAACGCCAGACTTGAATGGTACATAACTTACGTTAAGCATATGTAAACTACGCCTCACTTGCATTAATCATGTACCGAGTGTCCATGTTCAGTCTCTTTCATATTTGAATAGTTTTGAAATAATAATACTTAAACCTTCAACTACTGTTTATCGGATTTCTTGAAAACATCGTGGTGCCTTGTTGCCACTTAGAGTTGTTTGCACATTAGATTCCTATTTAGACTTTTATTATGGTTCTTAAATCAACATTAGGTAGTTACTAAACATTTATAATGATTCATGTTAATCTTTTATGTGCGCTAATAATGCTAATCACTATATTTTATATGTAAAATAAAAGCAGGTGTTGGGGTTATGCGTTTCTTCAGTTATATGTGCTTCGGCTCTCCAAATGTTACTGACTTGTGATTAATTTTATTTACAGCTTGTTAGCTTGTTAAGGAACTGTTTGATCTAACCGAGGAACAAAGCACCGAAGGAGGTGAAGCTTTAGGCCCGAAATTTAATTCTTACTTGTCGAAAATCTCTGAAATTCAAAACCCTTTAGCCAAAATAATAATAATAAAAAAAATGTCTGATCTCATACCTTTCGATATCCAATCAGAAATCATAAAAAGGCTTCCTGTCAAATCACTAATTCAATTCCGATCCGTTTCGAAACAATGGAAGTCATTTATCGACAGCCCGAAATTCATAAACAACTACCATATCAATCACACAAACCCCCAACATCATCTATTTGTACAGACAGTACAGTATAAGTTAGACACCGTCCAAACATATACTTCCATTATTGATAACAATACTTTTCCCCAACAAAAGTTTTCCTTAACCGCCCCGAAGTCCCTTAGCTTATTAAGACACACATCAACACTCGGTTCCGTCAACGGGTTGTTATGTTTTTCCGGTTTTTATGGAGATGTAGATTCAAAAACTAGGATGGCTGTTATTTGGAATCCCATAGTTAGGAAATCTGTTGGTATTGTTGTTAACCATAAAACGGGGTATAAGCGTACTTTTGTTGGTTTTGGGGTTGGTCCTGAAACTAGTGACCCTAAGCTTGTTAAGATTATTGTTTCTAATAAAATACCTAGTATGTGGCAGGTTGATGTTTTTACTTTAAGTACACGTGTTTGGAAAACTGTGTATAGGGGTGCGCCTTTTAAATCGTGTGATTTGGCGTCGCCTCAGGTTTTTGTAAATGGGGTTATTTATTTCGGTGCTTATGGTGATATGCGTTTAAATATTGTTATTTCGTTTGATTTCAAGAGCGAGAAGTTTGGTGAAGTGTGTCTTCCGGAGAGATTAGTACATGCACCTTATCTAGATGTGGCTAAGGTGAATGACTCGCTTGGTTTACTTGAGTATTATTTTGAGGGTGAGATGTCGGTTTGTGGTGTGTGGACAAGGAAAGATGGTGCTAATAAACCGTTTACCAAGATATATACTGTTAAGGTTGAGGGTAAGCCGTTGTACGGTAGGTTATTGGGGTTTAGGAACAATGGTGAAGTTATAATTGAACAAGATGATGATAATTATGGAGAGTGTCGAATTGAACTTTATGAACCCTTGTCTGGACATATTAGTGATGTTGGGATTAGTGGAAACCAATGTACATTCTTTGTGGGATCGTACATGGAAACGCTACTTTTGCTTGATCAGTCAGATTCGATCATTCATTGACAACGCTGATGGTGCATATTGCAAAGTGTCGAGATCAAGCTCTAGGTATTACATCAGTCTTTATTATTCTATTATTCAGTTTAGTTTCTGTCACTAGAAAGATAAGTGTGAACGTATTTGTAAGGGAATGTTGGTGAAGGTGGTTTAGTGGTTGGTATCACTGGTATTTGGGATGGTAGATTAATAGTATCTTAGTGTTGTCATGCAATTAAGGAAATGAGTAATTGGTGTCTGTATATGATGGCATATTGGTGCCTGCAGCTGTGTACTTTTCTGCCTGAAGTATGATTTTTTCTTCGTTTGTTTGTTTATTCAAATATTTGAAACATTTATATTTTTTTATTAAAGTGAGCAGAACTTATAAGCATCGAGCTAAGACCAATAGCTAAAACAAGTTGATCCAAAGTCCTCATAGCCATACACGTGCTTCTTTATTAGATTAGCTTTGATTGTAACCAATGTTATGCTGGAATTATGGTGTTCTTGTAATTGCACACGCATGAGCATATGTTCAGATCAAAGTAAAAAAAAAAAAACATGAATCAATTATACGATTAGGGATACACTGTTCACAATCTCTGCTGTTGATTGACGTTGATTAGCGATTACTGATTTGTTTAGCAATAGCAAATCCATTCAAGAACACGAGTAGCTTTAGAACAGGTGTTGCTCTCCTACATCATGGCAACCACAATGGCGTTATATTTCTGTGTCATGTAAGTTTTGGTGTTTCCACATGTTTGTTTGCTTTTTCAAAAAGCTGAAACACACATTAACACATATCCTATTAGTAGTGCTATGGATTTAACACATTTTGTTGATAACTCTTAATTATCTATAAATGTGCTATGGATGGGAGGTGATGCAGGTCACTCAAGTCTTTTCTTTCTTTCTCCTGCCATTCCTCTGGCTTGATTTTGTACGCCTGTTTCCCCCGACCACAAGACAGTGGGTATATTCTGCTGTATCCATTTCAACTTACCACCGACCAGCTCATAACTTTGTTCCCCTCTATGGCAGTCATGGCATCCGCTGAGACTCGTCGCATATCTTTACTGTGCTGCAACAGCCAGGTCTTTGATGGTCTTAGATGTGTGAGGGTGTTTTAGGATGATACATGAATACTAATTTGTTGGTTATTTAATCTTTTCATTTTATAGACATGTAGTGCTGATGTGTAGCTTTTCCTTCGATTGATGCTATGTCTTGATGCAAAGATTTTTACTGAGGTTATCTAAATAACTGATCTTGTAGAACCACTGTTCTTGTGTACTGATAAGGTTCGTGTACGTTATCTTCTAAGTTCTAATCAATCATATTTAGCTTTTAAGCTTGAACCAAATGTCAAGCAATGGACCTTTCCTTTTTTGCACTAGTTCCCGAATGAACTTAGGTGGGAGGATACATTAGTCGTGTTAGAACAACAAGGCCTTGCTTATATATCTTCCTACTGATGAGGTAATATTAAGGATTAGACACAGTGGCGGAACTAGGATTTCAAAATAGGGTATGCACTTTTGCTCGAATGGTCCTCGAAGGGTCCTCGAAGGGTCCTTGAAGGGTATGCACCCTATGTTTTTTACACTACCCGTCGAATTTTAGGGTATGCACTTGCATACCCGTGCTCTACACTAGATCCGCCCCTGATTAGACAGCAGATATATCCCACATAATTGTCATAAAGGTTGAAATATGAAACATATTCTCGTAATTAACTCCAAATTCCAAATACTTGTTTTTTGTACAAACTAAACCATCATCGTTCACAACAATTATATACAGCTTAACAGCTGCAAACAAGTAAAACAAAAATCCAGTGGACAGCTTCATCTTAAAACATGAAAATAGTGGGGTTGACCCAAAGCTGATATATTGGATTGTTGGAAAAAACTGGGTTTTTTACCCGACTCGCACACGTTTGGGTCGAATCAAGCTGATGTATTCAACCCTCTTCATCATGAGTGTATCTTTTGGGTCGAATCAAGCTGTAGACTACACTTTTTCCTTGGCCGAGCCTAATACCGGTTTCTGGCCTAGATCCGTTTCTACATTTTGAACCAGGACGACAAGACAGGTTTAATAAAGCTAAAATTTAAGATTGAGATTTTTACTTAAGAGTTAATCTCTTATAGTTGCAATTTGGAACAAAAGGAAATGCACTAGTATTAATTCAAGTTAGCAAACTAAACATTCAAGTCTGTTCGGCTGTATACTCTATGGGTCGGATCGTCTGAACCTAATAAAATTCTCAAAGAGGTAACAAACAAGACACTAAGACAGCTTAAATACAACACGCTAAACACGTGTTGATTTAACTCACTGAAACATAATCCGTAACCTGGAGTAATTGTTATATTATATTCCACAAAAATATGCTACACAAAGATTAATTAGTCCCGACAACTTGCTATTCTCACCAAGAATGGGTGATATTATTTTAGAACTAGGTGTGCATGCTTTAGTCAGCTTGATTTATGGAGCAATAAGAAAGGAATCATGTGCATTTTGATGTGATCATTATACGTTTATTGCTAACAGCGGTCTTAGAGCTTGGCCGTTTGTTGACTGAAACTCGGGTCAATGCAAACCACCACCTTGAAAGGAAAAAAAACAATTCATTAAGCTAAAAATACACACGCAAAGTTTCTAGATTGATATTGAATGTGACGGCAATGCTCTTTTGTATGGTTTGCACATACCTTGCCAACGCTTTTACCAGAATGCAAATATTCAACTGCATCAGCAACAGATTGAACGCCTACAAAGCTTTTGGGGTCTATTGCAACCTGATACGTGTACATACACACAAAAAATACATGATAAATCTTGAGTTTTGCAACGAGAGATTAAAAATTCAATAATATGGTTACCTTTAGCTTTCCCACGGAAAAAAGATGAACCAGATTATCAAGATGTTGTTGCCATAGATGAGCGTACTGGACGAGAAAAAATCCAGCCTGCAAGTGCCTCAAAACATCATCAATAAAGCCAATGCAATATGTTTAATTAACTTATCGACTAACTGCAGTAAAAGGTGACCATATTGCTTCAATTTCTATTCTGGGAAACCAACTTCCTTTGCACCATAAAAGTTGACAAAAAAAGTCAACCTGGTCAAATTTACTGCCTCGTTACAATTTTGACTTGGAAACATGTATGGATAGCTTAGAACATTACTTGTAAAAGTTTAAGGCTCTTTGTCTAATCTTCTAAAGGTGCCTCTATACGAACTCGATCGAAATTAGTTACCCTTTATTCAATTAACCCTTGAATTATCTATTTGACTAATAATCTTAATTTCATTTTGACTGTGTCAAATTAAGCATTGCAATGTTCATGTGATAAAGAAAAAGTGAAAAAAAAAATATATGTATATAGTAAACTTTACATACCACAGTTTGACTTTTTGTGAGAAGTTTCTCACATAATCCTGTGTAGTTTCGTGGTTTCCATCCGTTCTCTCCTTGATACTGAAACAAATGCGCGGTATCAGGAAAGGTTTGACCCATAAGTAAAAGATTAACGCAACCTTAATCATGGAACTGTTGAGAAAAAGAGTCGGTATATAAATACTTCTGCACAAAGCTCAATTACCTGAGAGATCATTCCAATGACGACCATTCTTCCATAAACTGCTAGCGCATTGAAGCAGGTATCAAACATATCACCACCAACAGATTCATAAACAATATCAACGCCTTTTGGAAATTCCTTCTTAAGAACCTGCTCATTTTAAAATATTTTCGAAAAAAAAGTCATTTCCGATGTTCATATGCAGTTTGGTTAATTGCTTAACATATTTAAATGGAAACATGCATATACATTTTTTATTGATTCTTCTCTGTAGTCGATGACTCGATCAACTCCCAAATCTTTTAAGAGTATAGCCTTATCTTTACCTCCACAAGTTGCAACCACTTTGTTTCCAGCAATTTTGGCAAGCTGACATTAGTGATGATTCAGTCAGCAAATCATTATACTTGTAATATTTTGGAAAAAAAATCTAACATAATACTAAATAAAAGTTTCAAAAAGTCAAATTACCTGAACTGCAAATTGCCCAGTCCCACCTGCAGCAGCAGTGACAAGAACTGTCTTTCCAGACTCCATTTGTGCCGACTAAAAACAGCATGATTAAAACCAAACATGTTGTGTCACACATTCTTAGTTTTCATTCTACTTATAACGAAAACCAAGATATCTTAGGTACGAACCTTTTCTAGAGCAATAGATGCTGTAAGTCCAGAAGTAAGCATGGCAACAACCTCAGGGTCTGGTCTTGCGACAGGAAGAATGTGTTTTGCGGGTACCTAGAAGACACATAACCCAATACAGACTGTTAAAGCTTAAAAATGGGTGGGTCAGCTAGGTTAGGTAAAGGGTCAAATGGGTCAGGTTGGGTTCTTGTTCATCATTCTTGATCTTAATATACAATAAATATTACATATAATCACAAAACTATTATATATTTTGGTAATTTAAGAGGTTCTAAGCCCCGTTCAACTTCTTACCGAAATCTAAAGTTTACATAAGGACCCATTATAGTTATACAAATATAACTCAAATGCACCAATTTTAAGGTACATAGGTTCAAATTGACATCTATGCCACCAATTATATAAAGCTAAATAGTTGAATACCAAGGAAAATTCAGCATAAGATCCAAAAGTCATGACTGCTGCGGGTGTGCCAACTTTGAGATTTTTAACTCCATCACCCACTGCAGCAATCAATCCTACACCCTGTAATATTGTAGACATTCAAATGGATAAGCAAGAATTCAAGAATAACCGTTGCTTACAAGAATATGTGGACCAAATTGAATCAAATTTCATAACGTATTATAGCACGAAAATCATTCATCCTGTGTCCAAACATTTATACCTCAAATCCGGCATCAAATGGAAGTCGAGAGCTGATTTCTTCTTTGCTTCCACTGAAGTAGCTACCAGAACTAAAATTCACCTGTCATATTAATACTCAAATAAACAAAAAAATTTATGGAAAAAAATAATTGACAATATAGATTGATGTCAAAGAACAAGCCCCTTGAAGGTTCTATAATACCGAGTATACATTTTGTGGTCCCATTTATATGAGATATGAAAATAAATATAATATTGGGTCAAATTACTTGATGCATCCTCAAAACAAGGAAAACGATATAAAAATATTTTTCACAACATCAAAAGTAAAAGCTTTAGAGAAAACTTACATCACTTGCATTAACTCCGGCATATATAATCTTCAAGAGAACATGGCCTGGTTTAATGGGTAACTTTAGTGGTGCACGAACTACACATGTAGCACTACGAAAATTGTGGCTCAGGGTGTGAACAATTCTGCATAACAAGTATCAAATAAATCAATTCACAATTAAAACGTAACGTGTTATGAAAACATCAAGAAGTACTCACACTTTCTCAATGCTTTGTGGGATTTTGACTGTAGAAGGAATCACCGATGATGAAATTCTTTTCCTCGTTTTTGAAGACGGCAACAAGTATTTGGCTTCTTCAGCTGGGGTGGGCCAGTATTCAAGACCCCTGCGGTTTGTGATCCATAAACAAGAACCCGCTTTACTCTCATCTGTTATAAGCTCAAATGTTCCTGTTTCATTCATTGTTAGAAACAAGCCCAAACAACTACTTCCCTATTTTATAACGGCTATTTACAGAAAAAGGTGACCAACTTTGGTCTTATATTTTCAGTAGCCAACTTATGCTGGTCTAGAGGAAGCCCATCAAAGTTTCAAAAATAATTATATTTAACGTAATTTACCATGATAACTGCTTTTCAGCCATTGTTTCCGAAAAAAAAGTCAACGCGCTGGTTACTGGGTTAGATTACCTTATAGATCAAAGATTTTAAAATTGGATTCCTTGATTAAAATATTTTTTTAGTACTTTGATGATTTTTTCTCGCCTAAAACAGTTCGTTGACTATAATAAATCTGAACAAAAGCTGGTTAGCATTTTATGCAATTAGCCCTCCCGTTGGGTACAGAAACATACCTTGAATCATAGCATCCATAGATATATAACCTCCCATTATGTCAATAAATCGAGAATCCACTTTTTCACCCATATCGGTTCGAACAAACTACATACACGTGTGTGAGAACATTACACAAAAAGAAGGTTGCATTTTACAGGTTTTTGAAGGAAAAGCATCAAGTGATTTTAAAAAAACGTTTTATAGACGAGGTTATCTTGTCTTTCAAAAGGACATAAATCATATAAGCAGGCGGGTCGCTCACCTCTGGGCAAAGCACATTCACGCGAATACCTTTACGCCTGTAAGGAGCAAGCGCTCTAGTAAACATAACCACGCCCCCTTGTAAATTGAAGTGCAAAAGAAACATCAGAGAAAGATATACCATAAATGCGACGAGACTCGTAGTGAATCAAGATTGCATGTTTAAGGCAGGATTATTAAAGTTTACTGAATGATAACAAACCTTTGGTGGAAGAATATATAGGGTCGGTGATCATTGGATATAGCCCTGCTGATGAACCCATATTTATGATCACACCAGGTTTTTTTGCCGCTTCCATTATTTTGATCTACATGAGATGTATTTACGAATAAAAAGTTGAGAATAATGGAAGCGTCGATATCATATTATTACTTTCAAAATGTACATCCAAACACCCCCTTAACAAAGTGCAGTATACATACGGCTCTGTGTTCATATGTTAATCTATAATTTAGTATGGTAAAGAAAAACAAGTAAAGATAAAGCATACCGCTCTATGAGTGCAATCAATAACTCCAACAAGATTGACATTAACTGCATGTCTCCACGTGCGTGAACCATCGGTTTGGTCCTTTTGAAATGGCACAGAAGTTGCAATTCCCGCACAATTAATACAGATATCCAAACCCCCGTACACTTCAACGTGCTTTTCAAATGCAGCAGCCACTTGTTCTGTTTTTATAAAACAAACATCAATAAATTTCACTAGAAGTTACAGAGTATTTGATTACTATAACTCACCTTTGTTAGTGACATCACATTTTATAAAGATAGCAGACGGGAATTTTAATCCTGAATGAAACTTGAGATTTTCTTTTTGTACAAGTGTCGCAACCTCTTTTCCTTTATCTTCAGAAAAATCTACAACCGTTACAAATATACCCTTTTGGGCAAGAGCTATGCAGAGAGCTTTACCTGCGCAACAGGAAACACATACACATGCACATCAGTAGCAGAAAATACTATAAATCTTAGTTAGACTCGCTACCTTTTTTTCTTTTTCTTTTTCTTTTTTTTTTTTGGTAAAGGGTTTATACCCTGTGAATAAGACTCGCCACCTATATAAAACATGCATCTATATTAACCATGTAACTGTATGGATTACACATTACAATCAGCAAAATTGTATCCATTCATAAAATAACTACATACATTTCAACTTCTGTTTTCGTGAAATGAAGGATTCAAATAGGTTTGTTTACATGTATAATACCATATCTTTCTATAGGTAGCGTTTGGATTAATGTTTTAGGATTTAAAAGCCCAATTGCATCTCTTTCTTCGATTTACAAATGATAAAAATAGCACGATTCCAAGGATATCATGGGTGAAAAGTTAATGAGCTAAAACTCAGTTCAAACTACATGAGCTCCATTTCAATTTCAAGCCTTAGAATTCGAGTTTCTAAACAAGCCTAATTCGGCATTTTGTATACACTGAATAAACTCAAGTACTACCCCAACTTAAAAAGAACAAAAAGATATACACAAATGTTTAAGTGTTTAGTGATTCTGCTTATTTAGGGACTCAAGACGTAAAATCAGAATCAAATGGCAACTCCCTAACTACTTATCCAAAAGTGATATAATCATAAGCAATTTTCATCTATCCGAACACTTGAAACTACTTATCTGTTGTTCAAAACACAATTAGGGGTAGTGCTAGTGGCAAAAGGGCTTGTGACTATCATCATAAAATGTGAGAGGTCTTAAATGCTAGGTGCAAACACCCCTGAAGTGGCTAAAAGGTTGGAAACCATGGTTATCCAAAAAAATAACCACATAACCAATCACAAAACACCCCCTTAAGACCACTCCCAACAATGACGCGCCTCTTTCTGTGTCAATTGTGCCACCTCAGTGCCACATCATCAGCACTTCCCACAAAAACTGACAAACCCCTGCTGATGGCGGTGTTTCTCTCTCTCTGTCACTTATACTCAAATATACCACACAAAACACTCTCTCTCTCACACACACAAAACACAAACACCCCCTTAAGACCACTCCCAACAATGACGCGTCTCTTTCTGTGTCAATTGTACCACCTCAGTGCCACATCATCAACACTTCCCACAAAAACTGACAAACCCCTGCTGATGGCGGTGTTTCTCGTGTGTCACTTATACTTAAATATACCCCACAAAACACTCTCTCACACACACAAAACACTCAAAACGGTTAAATGGTCCCACTCTCATCTATTTCCTCGTCGCCAAACCGAAGAAGACCAAACCAACGAGACGAGCCCGTTGGGAGTGGTCTAAGACCATAAACATATACAAAATTTCCATGATCATACTACACAAACTTTACAGTCAACTTAAAACCACCCGAATTTCGCAGGGTTGCAATCAAACTCATAAAAAAAACATCTACAAACTACTATATTCTCATTCTCCCCATCTTCTTGAACACTAAACTCAATTCCAAAAACACAAAACACTAACAAAGGTAGCAACTTTATAACATACTTAATCAAAGACATAAAATCAAAGTCAACCCATGTAAACAAATTCCAATATCATCATCATCATCAATAATTCAAACAACCCATAAATAAATCAAACATTAAAATATATAAAACCCAATGAAATAAACTTTAAAAAAATAATAAAAAATTATACCAATTCCTGAAGCACCACCAGTGACAAAAGCAGATAAGCCTGATTTTAACTCCATTTTTTTTTTTATCCTATTTTTTTAGATTATTGTCTTGAAATATATATATCTTTTTATTACAGCTTTAGTGTTACTATAAATATAAGTTTTTTTTTTAGATGTATATAAAGGGTATGGATTTTGTTTATAGAGTAAACTACATTTTTGGTCCTTATGGTTGTATCAAAATTGCACTTTCAGTCCAAAAGTCAAAAAATCGCACGGATCAGTCCAAAAGTCCACGTGGACTTCACTTTTGGTCCAATTTTCTAACCTAGTTAGTTTAATCGTTAAGTCAGTTGCACCGTTAGTCCTTTAACCTAACGGTCGTTAGCAATGTTTGCACCGTTAGTCCTTTCAGTTAAAAAATTGGAAAAAAAAATTTTGGAAAATTTTTTTTTTCAAAAAAAATAATTTGAAAAATTCGAAAAAAATTCTAAAAAAAATATTTTTTTCCAAAAAAAAAATTTTTTCTAATAAAAATTCGAAAAAATTTATAAAAAAAAATTTTTTTGACGAAAAATTTTTTTCTAATAAATTTTTCTTAAAAAATTCGAAAAAATTTCTAAAAAAAAAAATTTTTTGACGAAATTTCTTTTTCCAAAAAAAAATTTGAAAAAAATATTTCTAATAAAAAATTTTCTTAAAAAATTCGAAAAAATTTCTAAATTTTTTTTTTTTTTTTGACGAAGCGTATAAGGATAGAAATTTGAAAAAAAAAATTCTAAATCGATCTATATATATTTGACATGTGATTTGTAATGCATTATATATATATATATATATATATATATATATATATATATATNCTCAAACATGGGTATAATGTTAGGTGTGTATATGAGTGAAATGAAACGTTGTCGGGTTATAAACAAGTCTTACATGATTTAATAAAATCTTGGTTCGTCACGGCATAAATATTAATATCGTGGGTACGTTAATAAATTTATAAAATAAACTTTACAGTGTTATCTTAATAAGTTATATAATTTTTTTGAATTTTTTAAGAAAAACTTTTATTAGAATTTTTTTTTCAAATTTTTTTGTTGGAAAAAAAAAATTAGTCAAAAAAAATTTTTCAGAAATTTTTTCGAATTTTTTAAGAAAATTTTTTATTAGAAAATTTTTTTTTGGGAAAAAAAATTTAGAATTTTTTTCGAATTTTTCAAATTAATTTTTTTGGAAAAAAATTTTTTCCAAAAAAAAAATTTCCAATTTTTTAACTGAAAGGACTAACGGTGCAAACATTGCTAACGACCGTTAGGTTAAAGGACTAACGGTGCAACTGACTTAACGACTAAACTAACTAGGTTAGAAAATTGGACCAAAAGTGAAGTCCACGTGGACTTTTGGACCGATCCGTGCGATTTTTTGACTTTTGGACTGAAAGTGCAATTTTGATACAACCACAAGGACCAAAAATGTAGTTTACTCTTGTTTATATTATATTATTTTATTTTAAAAAAATATGTGACCGTCTTCGTGGGAAAATCTTCTTGTGCCGGCTGAAAGTCATAATAATGGTTTTCTATTTGTTGGTAATAGTGGGGCCCACATGCATTCGTTCGTTGTAATATTATTGTTTACATTTTTGTTTTAGTTTATCGTTCATTATTAGAAATAGATAAGAAAATTTAGTCGAGATTATTATAATATTACTTTTACTTGAAATTGTTATTATAAACTTTTAGTAAAACAGTAATTAATTAATTATGAATAAAACTGTCATTCTGTTAAAAATAAGATAAATAAATCAGTAATAGTTATATTTTTTCTTATGTTTTTTATTGGTGGACAATCATTATTAGTTTTCTAAAGAAGGTGTGTCGATTATTTGTATGTACATGTTTTGTGGATATCCATCCCTAGATTCTTTTTATCAACAAGAGTAGTTGCAAAAAGAATTTTAATGTGTAATTATCATCTTTGAAAAAAAGAATATATGAAACTTCGAAAATATAAGCTCAATCCGTATAAATAATAGTAATTGCACGCTCATAGGATTTGATCAAATTATAAGAATTTTTTTTCGAATTAACTCTAATAGAATTGATCTATATTTTTATTACTCGTTTTATCCACGTGACTATTTACGTATTTTTCCAAAAAAAAAACAAAAAACAAAAAACAAAAAAAAAAAGTAATTATTATATTTTGATAACTAATATTTTCATATTTTATTTCAATATTAACAAAAAATACCACGAATTTTTACTGTTCAAAGAACAATGTTTGTATTTAGCATTTTTCAAAATGTTAATATATTTTTCTAGGACCGTTCCAAAAAATATATTTTCCTAGGAGGGAAATGGGACATACAAATGGCTTTGCCCCGGTGCTTGTCACGAGGGAGCTTGGGATGGAGTTGCGAGTTCAAGTCTTGCCCTTGCCCTTTTTTCCTTTGCTTTAATCTTAAAAGATACAAGATATTACTATACTATAAGGCTACCCACATAAGTAGTGTCGACCGATTCGGTCGACCAAGTCTTACTCGGTCGTGCTTGTTGTGGACTACCGGTCGCGACCGAAATGATGGAAGGGATAGGACGATTTGGGTCGTTGTCTCGCCGACTAGGATTGCCAATTAACTTTGCTTTTTGATCCAAATATCTACCACCTTAAATGTTTTATACCGTTGAGCTAAAAAAAAAAAAAAAAAAAAAAAAAATCTTTAAAATTACCTTATAAATACACAACATAAAAACACTTCAATTCACGCCATCTCATTTCAAACATTCTCTATATTTTCTCACACCATGAATTCTTTCGAGATATTTTTTTTTGATTCGTCTTCGGATGATGAAAATGAAGTTAGTACCGAGTTTTTGATGTTTGCGGAAGATTGTTGGAAGGCTTATCAAGCGTCACAACCTAAACAAACACGAAACCAAGTTACTAGGGATCGTTTGGGTGCTCATGACCGTTTAGTGACTGCTTACTTTTGCGCTAACCCAACATACGGCGATGAACAATTCCATGATCGTTTCCGAATGAGCCGAAGACTATTCACACGAATTGTTCGAGAGGTAACCGATCATTCACCTTATTTCAAACAAACTCCTAGTTGTGCGGGCTTACTTGGTATTTCTCCATTGATAAAAGTTACTTCGTCAATTCGCCAATTGGCATACGGAGTCAATCCTGATATGCTTGACGAATATGTGCAAATGGGTACGTCAACAATTCGTGAGTGTCTCTATAAATTTTGTGAGGTCATCATGGAGTTATATGGTCCAGAGTATTTGCGAAAGCCGACGGTTACTGACGTTGACAGACTCTATGAGCATCACTATCGAGTTCATGGGTTTCCGGGGCTGCTAGGAAGCATTGATTGTACAGATTGGCCGTGGGAGAATTGCCCACATGCTTTAAAAGCTCAATATTGTAGGGGTGATCACGGGAAAACTCCGTTCATTTTATTGGAAGTGATCGCCTCTCAAGATTTATGGATTTGGCATGCGTTCTTTGATGTCTCCGGGATGAATAACGATGTAAATGTTTTTCGTGCATCGCCTCTTTTCAATGATCTCCAAATGGGGAGAGCACCGAATGTGGAGTTCTTTGCTAACAGTGTGCCTTATAAACGGGGATATTATCTTGCTGATGGGATATATCCGGAATACTCTGTTATTGTGAAGTCCATTAAACATCCAGGGACGCATGATCACAAGCGTCAATTGTACAAGAGGATGCACGAAGCAGCAAGAAAAGATGTGGAACGTGCTTTTGGTGTACTAAAGAAGAAGTTCCTAATGATTAAACATCCGGCTAAGGGATTTAACAAAGAGCGTCTTGGACATATTATGTACACATGCATCATATTACATAATATGATAATTCAAGACGAAGGACGGGCGATATCTCCCGAATTCTTTCCAGCGGAGCAGCACCGTTCTTATGATCCCTTAAGAACGCATGAGGAATCATTGGAAATTACTAGGGAGATATGCAACAAAACAACTCATCTTAACCTCAAAGCCGATTTGGTGGAAGACATTTGGCAGCATCATAATCCAAACTAGTTTAGTCGTTTTATCGTAATGTTTTTAATGTTATTTGATTTCTATTGTAATGTTTTTATTTTATTTGAATTAATATGTAACATTTTAATTATGAATGAAATTTTAGTTTGTGTTAAAAATGTTTAAAAAAAAAATAATAATAAAAAAAAATTTGAACTTGGTCGCCCTTACTGGGGCACCGAATCGCCTGCAGGTCGCTGGAGAGAGAAAGCTGACGTGACAGGAAAAAAAAGGATGATTTGGTCGCCTTACTGTGGGTAGCCTAAGTTATTTATAAAGACATGTGTTCTTTTGTTAAATTCATCATACGCGGAAGCCAATGGTGGAGTTCATGCCGGCGAATATGCATGGGGACACCGAACACCACTCTGGTTTCTTTCCCGTCCTCACAACTCTTTTTACATTCGGGGTTCTTTATTGTACTTTTTACATATTTTTTTTGTTATTGTGAGCTCTTAATGACAAAAAATTAGAAGAATAAGTGAAGAAAGAAACATGTGCAAGTTTAAACGAAGAGAAAAGAGAGAGAAATGAAAACTAATGATATTGATTTAAATGTCAAATATCTTATCTTATAGTTAGAAAAATTAATACCGCAACTTTTTATTTGAAAATACTAATTTCTTTTTTGACAAACATATTTTAAGAGACATCTTTTTTTTCTTTTTTTTTTAAACGGCGAGTTAGTAGTTAGTCATTCGAGCTCACAGTGACATCCAATTGGGCAGTATGCAAGCATCAAAAATTTCTACTTAGGGATAAACCCCACTCTGCTTCTATTTTTTCCGGCCCCTGAATATTCATAGTGAGACTCGAACCTGAGACCTCTCCAACTTTAAGTTAAGTTTTGAACGCGACCTAGATTTTTGATGAATTACCCAAGCTTAAATTTAAGTTAAGTTTTGTTACATTTTTTAAAACGAGACATATAGCTGCTTGATTTTAAAGTTGTAAGAGCTTGTCTTGAGTTCTTATCAAGTTTATTTTATTTTTCTAGATATATTTAGAGTATATTTACGCGTAATGGTAATTTTAAAACTATTAATATATGTTTTGACTTGTAGGTCAATTTTTTTCTAGTATTGTATAGTTATTAGAGTTCTTCGAATAGAGCTTGAGAGCCGACATAAAATCTTTCTTGAGCTAAACTTGATCTTGCATTATACCAGGCTTGATAGTTGTCGAGTTCGATTATGAGCCAGCTCTCTTGCAAAAAGTTGAAAATCTATTACTAATTTTAATTTTTTTTTTTTTTTCTTTTTTCTTCTTTGTTTTGTTGAAGCTTGGATAATTGGATCCATGTTTGGTAAAGAAAAAGTTAAGTGGTAACTAAACTTTTTATATTTGTTGGGCCATATAACCAAAACTCATTTAGGAGGGCCAAAACTTATGTAGATGGACTTGTACACAAAGATATATTATTATAGCCTTATTGAGAAAGAGAGTGGGGTTGGCCAAGGCCCATTTAACTCTCAATGAATCTAACAGCCAAACATGTTACTACCAACTAGTCTCACGGCTAACATTAAAGTCTGGTGATGTAAATCTAAACGAACCCGGAGCAAGGAAAGTGGTGACGTTACTTGCGGGTTCCAACATCTCCATCGCTGAAGCAAGTACACATGCACAACTTCACGTAACAAGATTCTCCGTATATCAAATCTATGCCCGTGGCGAAAATGGTGTGATCTTCATTGCTTCCATGAAATTGTCATTTGTTAACAACTTATTTATGCAATCCTTCTTAGTTATTACAAGTACTAGGAGGGAGAATTTTTTTTTTTAAACTTTTGTCCATATTCAAGAGATGAGATCAATTGACAGCTGCAACATTCAATTTGCTATTTTACACAATGCCATGTTATGATTCAACATGAGTAATGTCACCATTTATGACATTCCAGTTGTATTTAAGATTAAATTACTACTACCCATAGATATCATTAATTGAATGGTCGTATATATTGTTATTAAAACTTTCTTGTAATAAGAAATGCTAGCGTCTAATAAGTATTTCCCTTGTCATCGAAGGCAACAACAATCTTTATGGATCAAATTTTTAATGGTATTGAGATTGAGATCTGAATAGGATTCAACTTATGTGTCCACTTTACATGCATGTGAAGTACAACAAGATTTCATATAATATAAGGGTTTAGGTCACAAAATAATAACGAACTTTTTTGAAAATTACGTTTTGATACGTGAATTATAAAAAATATTGTTAAATGTAACGAACTTTCATTAATTGTTTTAATATGCACATTTTCATGTGTTGTCACGTTATAAATAGTGACACGTGTTAGTTTGTTTAGTATGACAACACATAAAAATATGCATGTTAAAACAATTTATGAAAATTTGTTGTATTTACGGACATTTTTCATAGTTCACGTACTAAGACGGTATTTGGAAAGTTGTTATTTTTTACCGAAACCCATAATATAACCAAAAGATGATATATATGAAGAAAAAAAAATATTAGATTATTATTTCTAACACAAATCAAAGTATCAAACAGCTTTCTGATCAAATTATCTTATCTAAAATCATATCATATGGTCAAACAATTTGTACAAAATACATATGGAAGGAAATGAATACACACAAACCTTAACATCTAACCCTAATAACTTTTTAAAATAATCTCATAAACTTACACAAAAAATGCAAATGATAATCGATCTTGTACATCTACATGAAATGCTACTCCCCTGACTCGTTTTTTCTTTTCGCGTATCGAAAAGAAATAAGGGATATTATTCATCCAAAAGTATTAACATAGTTGAAGACACATATAGAAATCTTGAATTTAGACCATGCATATTGAGACCATGCATCAACTCCATTATATTGTCTCTCATTTGACCATATGTTCTAGAGCATCAATCATTTCCTGAAAAATCATATGATGAAGTGATCTAGTTAATATTGATTCCATAGTAACATTTCAAAAATACCCTTTAAAAAAAACAATATTTTTCATAAATAATGTGTAGTTAAGTACTAGTAACTTAGTTCAAAAAAAAAAAAGTACTAGTAACTACTAAACTATACCTTAGATATTGGTTTCCTTCATCAATGGTCTCCAAACCACCATGATTCTTATTGTCACCTTTCTTTGCAAAATTTAGGCTTTGGCTTTGATTTTGAGTTTGAGTTTGAGTTCTTCCAAATCTCCACCACCCTGAACTCTTTGGCAAGAAAATGTCATCATCATCATCATCATCACTAGCAAGAAGCTCATCTCTAAGTGTCACAACTTTTTCCTTCAGTGGCACATTAATCTTGGCTTTGAAGAAAAGTTCATCAGCCGAATTTGAAGCGAAACAAGGGACCGAAAACTCGAATTCAGAAGAAACAGGAGCTTCTCTATAAGTACTGTTGAGCTTTAGATTGGCTGATGTTGCTTGTTGGGTGTCACCAAAATCATTTGAGAATGATATTCTTGGTCCCAAGAACCCTCCTTGTTGTTGCTCATTATTGATTTGCATGTTTAAGCATGCCATTTTTGATTAAAAGATTTAGTAAAACAGTGGTTCTTGTTTCCTTTTACTCTATAAGAAGCTGCAACTCACATGTTTGTGCTCCTATTTATACTAAGAGATGCTTCTCTTTTCTTAAATAATAAAATAGTTACTGTATGTTACAATAAAATGATGTAGTAATCATTTTCACCAAGAAATAGAAACTTGAGCATTTTTACTGGTGGCACACATTTATTTATTTTATTAGGCCAGATTTGAATCTACAACCTTTTTAAACTAGTTAGCTAGTAACTTGCATACCACTAAGTTAAACCCTTTTGATTCAAGTATATAAACTTACATCATGGTAATTAATTATGTAGCCATAGTGAATTACCATTAGGAAAATGGCTATTTTCTATAAAATTTGTACATAGAATAAGAATAATTTTATTTAACAAATCCAATAACAATAGCCAAGATGAAATAAAATAAATAAATAAGACTTGTGTTAGTTTACCTGATATTGTGACTTTTAAGTTTTAACATGTATCTTTCAAATTTGTTCACATCTAGAATTTAACATGATATATAGTACAAATACATCTTATATACTAAAAGCTTAAGTTGTCTTATAAATGCAAAGTGCTCATAATAAATGTTTCATGAATTGAAAGTGAAATGTGGAAGCTTCATGTGTTAGTACATTGATTTAAGGGTAAGTACATAGGAATCGTGCACAAAAGTTTGTACGGTACAACATGTTTCAAACCATCTCTAAACCTCAAAGAATACAAACCAAAATGCCATAAATGCATAAATTAAACACACCAATTAGTGGTTAGTCTTTTTACCTTCCCGTCCATGAGTTACAAATATTTTATCAACTATATAATGTGTCAAAAATCACACACAACAAACCACAACTTCCCCCACACCGCGTGCACATTGGGCTACAACTTATTATGGTGGTAAAGTAAGCATCATATCGTCTTACTTATTTAGCATATTGATTTATATTATTTCATATAAATTTCACGTGTGTTTTTTGTGTGTAACAATGTAGGACATAAAGATGGTAGCTTAGGAGATTTGGTAGTAACATCATCTTCTCTAATGGTTTAAGAGATCTTACACATCGTTGTCTTATCAATTAAGTGGAACATGGACGAATATTTTTACTTTGATCGAAAATGCAATATATTAATTAACTGTATTTAAGTTACTAACGATCAACTATATCTATTTTTTTGTAGCGCATCAAAAAGCATTAAAGAAAGAGATCGAGAATTCACAAAAATTGTGTCAAGAACAAAACATGCAAAAGACCAATGAACAACAACGACAAAGACAACAACAACAACAAGATCAACGCCACGGCAACCGGTGGGATGAATATTTAGCATTCATATTAATAGTACGTTACAAATTAAACATGCAATATTTTACTTCATGTAATACCGATAAACGGGCTAATACTATTGATTCGTTATCAAGTAAGTTTATTATAAATAATGTGACGAGCGTTCAATTTTTAGTCAATAATTATTACTACACTTTGTTGGTGCATTTTAATATTTTTGTTGTTAATGTAGTTTTTTTGTCTTGCGTTGTGTTAATGTCACTTTCTTAATTAAACGTCTTGGAATATTGCGTGACTTTGATATTTGATATGACTGTGTAAATTATGTCGATGTTACATATTGCAAATGGTAATATATAACAAAAGTATAATAAAAATATCTTCACACTATCATCATAACAATGAGACTCTTCTAAATCGAAGAAGTATATAAAGGAGTAGAAAATTGTATTTCAAATGTTATCCTACACCTACCACGAGGTAAGCATTATTCATTTGAATTTGAGATCATGTGATTCATGTCGTCATACTGTAAATACTTAGAATGAGTTACTAATGAATGTTCCAAATTCAATATTATAGTTTATGGAAAAATGTTGTAATAATGCATTAATTAAAAAATAACTTATGTAACTTACTCACATTAAAAGATTACATATGAAAAGCCTCATTTAAATATAACATTTTGCAAAAAACCTCTTCACATTAAAGAAAGAGATCGACAAGTCACGAAAATTGTATCAAAAACAAAACATGCAAAAATGCCAATGAACAACAACGACAAAGACAACAACAAGAAGAACAACAACAAGAACAACGCCATGACCACCGGTGTCAATATAGATGAATACTTAGCATTCATATTAATAGTACGTTACAAATTAAACATGCAATATTTTACTATATGAATTATAATTTATTATACGAATTATTAATTTATACTCTTGAATATACTAATCACTTTAATGTTTTATATTTTATAGTTTTGTTAAAAAGGAAATTTGTTTTATAGTTCGCTTTTAATAATGTAATTTATTTGAACAACGAAGTCCGTCTTTCACAAAAAAATGAGAGTTTCAAACATGAACCGAAAATTAGTCCCGAACATTACGAAAAAAACAATTAGATCCAACCTGTGTGCATCGCATGGGTCCTGAGGCAGTCCAAACCAGTGTGCATTGCACGTGGATGAATATAAAAGGTCTTCAACATTAATGTCATCGCTTCATATTTAAAATAATTTATGTAACTTATACATATTAAAAAATTACATGTGAAGAGACTCTTTTCAATGTAACATCTTAAAAAAAAATCTCTTCACATATGCTCTTTTAATGTCAATAAACTATTTTAAATACGTATCATGCTTACAAAATGTATGCTACCATGACAACTTATATATACAATGACAAAAATACGTCCCGAATATAAAATGACGAAAATAAATGACGGATCCATGATCAAAATGACAAAATTTTGTGCTGAACAATAACAATTTAAATATATAATACCATCATATACAGCCCGGGGCATCGCCCGGGTCTGAATGACTCGTACATATCAAATAGTACAATTTATTAATACTATTAATTGATTATTTAATTTATGAGTAAATATTGTATCTGATTCATGAAAATGGTAATACTTCCCATTCCCAAGAACAAATTCATGTTAACAATACTTATTCTATAGCTTTATTCAATACTGATATGTTGATTATGAAGCACTCTTCTAATTTCTGTATTTATTATTGAATGGTTCACGAGATTAATGTTAATTGTGTATCATGCATCTCTGAATGAATTACAACCAAAAGTATACAAGCTATAGAAACATAATAAATGGGCGAAAGCCAAACAATGGAATGAACCGTAAAATTATACTACTAAAAGCCCCCGCAGTTGGAGCGAAAGAACAACGAGAGCTCAAATTGGAATGAAACTCATCGAACAGAGTCGTTGGCAATCTTTTGATAAAGATATATGCATAATGATAGTGCGACGACACATGCAAAACCTGAACATGTCCGGTAGCAACCAAGTCACGAACAAAATAAATATCAATCTCAATATGCTTCGTACGTTGATGTTGAACCGGATTTGAGGAGAGATATACAACACTCACATTGTCCGAATACACAACTGCAGCAGAAAACAGCGTTGAGTGTAACTCATACAAAAGATTACGTAGCCAACATGTCTCAGCAACAACATAAGCAACACCCCTATATTCTGCCTCTGCACTAAATTGTGAAGGAGTAAACTGACGCTTAAAGGACCGGGATAAGAGATTGTTTCCAAGAAATACACAGTAACCGGAAGTAGACCTGCGAGTTACAGGGAAACTAGCCCAATCAGCATCAGAATATGACACCAAAGATGATATGGAAGACGAGAATAACTGAAGTCCATAATCCAAAGTGCCCCGAACGTAGCGCAAAAACCACACAAGAGCGAAAAAATGCGGCTCATCAGGATCATGCATGAAAAGACATATCTGCTGAACTGCATAGGAGAGATATCAAACCTAGTAAAAGTAAGATACTGAAAAATCCCTGCAAGACTACGATACAAAGTGGGGTCAGAAACTGGATCAAAATAAGCTAATTTAGAATCTGTATCAGCTAGAGTCCGACAAGGACTATAGTGAAGCATATTAGCGCGGTAAAGAACCTCAAAAGCATAAGTTTTTGGGAACGGAACATCCCAGAAGCACTGCGAGCAACATAAACACCCAAAAAATAGTTAAGGATGCCCAAATCAGTCATAGACACCCATAAAACTATACTACTAACATTTAAATCTTTCAACAATAATTCAACTTATTAAATATGTACTTCATGTATGTACATTGAGCTATATAGTCACAACTACTAGAAATTTATTATAAATGGCAACAATGAGATCTGAACTTTGATTTGTAAGATATTGCTTAAAAAATCCTAACAGCTTAAACCACAAGCTAAATTAGATTACTATTTATCAAGTAAATCTTTTCATAATAAGATACTAGTATAATAGTTTTTATCTTTACATGTAGTATTTCCATAATGAATAAACAATTTGCAATTGATTAATTTGAGTCTTACTATTGAAGATGAGATGGAAAGATGAGTTGGGTAGTTCATGGCCAATTCACTTCCCACACAAATCAAAATGAAAGATTCACTTATAAATTAAAGTATACATTATAACTTTGATTGTATATGCAATTTTTTAGAAAGATAAAAAAAATATAGTTACATTATATTAGACTTTTTGTATCAAAATTGTTTTCAACTATATATGTACTAAAATTAAAGTTACTAGTCAATAGATAACTATGTTAATATTACAAGCTTATCGGCAAAATGAAATATTGCAATTTGCCCGCAGACACTAACAAAGACTGCTAGCATTTTATAAAAGGGAAGTGATATGTACACATATATTTTTTATTTCATATACATAAATTTTAGTTGTATGATCCTAATAGTCCCACTAAATTTATGTGTAAATTTATGTGTATGAAGTAAAAGTGTATCTGTGCATGTCACTACGCTTTTATAAAACAGTGATCGTGATGATGAAAAATAGATTTAAAAGCTAATTATTATAACTCAAATACAATAGAAAATCGAAAATTAATACTCAATAAACTCTTTAAAATAATATTTTTGGCAAGTCTCAATTTATTAAATTATAGACAAATTAATATCGATTAATTAATAATTTTCTTAATTAATAAATTAAAGTGGTACTACTAATGTTAGTTTATAAATTTCTATTGTATTGCATTTTATAAAGCAATATGTAAGACAGTTTTCATATAACAAATGTGTTGATGCAAAAGTTGGCAAGGCTTGGCTTGAGTACCAATTCGGATGTTTAATGCTTGGGAACCTGCGCACTAAGAGAAACAAGAAACACCGTTAGGCTTATCGAGGGATTGTTTCCCCCGATTATCCTCCGGCGTGAGAGTAAGTAATCGTAGTTTTTAGGGTTTAGGAGTTGG
>LBNU01012596.1:109084-137295 GCA_014162995.1 Artemisia annua | reverse complement strand
TAATTAAAAAAAAAGAATAAAAAAAATTTAATAAATATAAAAGACGGTGGGGGTATACCTTAACTAATGTTAAGTTTTATAAAGTTTCTAATTGTATTGCCATTTTTATTTAAAAGCCAAATAGTTTTTGTAGAGGGACAGGTTTTTTTCAGTATAAAACAAAATTGTGTTGAGCAAAAAAGTATGGGCCCCAAGGTTGGCTTTGAGTTTACCAATTTCGCGGATTGTTATATGCCTTTGGCGAACCTGCGGCCCACTAAGAGAACAGAAACACCGTTTAGCTTTATCGAGGGAATTTTTGTATTTTTCCCGCCTCTTTCTGTCGCCCGATTATTTTTTCCTTGTCCGGCTTGTTTGAGAGTAAGCTTAAATCGTTAGTTTTTTAGGGGTTTAGAGTGGAATTGCGTATTGGATAGTCGTACCTTATCTGCCGAGGAGTTTAGGGGTCCCCTCTAATTTTATAGGCGCGTGTAAACCGTTAGAGGGCTTTACTTGTTCCTTACTCCAAGCGTGGTTTCCGCCTTATATGTATATTTGGTAAATATTTTCCTTTTCCTAGTTTAGGAAGATTTATCATTCAATCCGTTACAGTTTTAAAAATACGTATTGGGCTTTTGGGCCTCGTTGCGGCCGGAAGGCCTACGTATTTTTCCACATGCAATTACGCGCCTCAACGCATTGTGGGCCTATCGCCATTCAAGTTAACTTGTTTACCGGAGCGGGGTCCGTGATTCCAGTTGTTAGCTCGCCTACCGAGGGGAGCCCAACAGCCCCAATTTACTGTTTTTATTATGTTAAAAACGGATGATGATTTTCTTCTAAAACTTTAGGTGAGGATAATTTTACCAATATGCCGAATATAGGCGGAACACGCCTTGCGAGTAAGGAACAAGTTAAAACCCCTGTACGGTTTACACGCCTATTTAAATAGAGGCGAACCCTAAACCCTCTGCAAAAAAAAGGGGTTACGAATTCAATTACTTCAATTTTTCCCCACTTTTCTAAACCTTAAAAAAAACTACGATTACTTACTCTCACGCCGGAGGATAATCGGGGGAAACAATCCCTCGATAAGCCTAACGGTGTTTCTTGTTTCTCTTAGTGCGCAGGTTCCCAAGCATTAAACATCCGAATTGGTACTCAAGCCAAGCCTTGCCAACTTTTGTATCAACAAAATGTGAATTGAACTCACATTTGGTCTAGCAGAAATGAAAGTAAAGTTTTTTCTCAATTAAACGATTGTGAGTTTAATAGCTAACTAAAATAAGTTGTGTGAGATGAGCATGCAAAGAGAGTTAAATAAGTTATAACTTATAAGCATACATTTTAGTTTGCTTGAGTGCTCAACAAATAGGGACCTTTAACTTTAACTTGATAAGAATCACATGATTCATGAATAACAACTATGTGACACCTTTTATTGTGGCATAAAAAATGAAAAGGAAACATATACTAGTAGTGATTATATTGAAGTGGGAGTGGATTAGCTGTAGGTATATATGACCATGAATTAGTGGGTCAATGGTCAAACCTAACCATATCACAACCTCTCTTGTCATCTTCTCATCAATAATTCATCTCAACCTCCACCATAATTACCTTTTATATCTATGTCCACTTATTTAATCCTCAAACCTCACTAGTCGATCACTAGCTTTGTATCTATGTGACGGACCCAGGATTTTTGAAAGGGTGTTGCACAATTTTTTTTAATGACCATGTATACTAAAGTTGCCCGATAAAGAATTTATTAAGTAAAATTGGGTGTTGCACAAGCCCAAAAAAGACACATTTTATACAAAATTTACACTTCGTGACATAAAATTGGGTGTGGCCCGTGCCACACCCGGCTCCCATGTGGGTCCGTCCATGTCTATGTCGACTTATTCAAACCTTAAACCTCACTCGGGCCACACCCGGCTCCCATGTGGGTCCGTCCATGTCTATGTCGACTTATTCAAACCTTAAACCTCACTTGCTTTTCATCTAATAGAGTACTCTCTCCATTTCATATTAAGTGTCTACATTATTATTGTTGGATGTCACATAATAAGTATACATATTGTATTTCAACCAATGAAAAAAGACTTTAGTGGGTGAATATGATATTTGATTAATGAAAAATGTAGTTAGTGTGATTTCTTAAAACTTTGTTAATTATGAAAATAGACACTTAATATGAGACGAAAGAAGTATAATATAATGTTTTTTCAAGGCCGGGCCTTGCCCAAAGCATCCTCACAACTTTATTTCTAATATTATATATCATCATGAAAATACAATGATCCAATGTAAATTAGTAATGTACGGCGTAACTACTTATTATGACATATATAATTAATAGCTAACTTAACATGATTTGGTAAAAATGTATCTAATCAAATATAGGTAGAATTATGGAGAAGAAAACATATTTTAACAAAAGAGAAGATATCGTAATAATGAATAGACGACTTTTATATGAATCTTAAAGAACGAAAAGGAAGAGCCTAACATGATATACAAGACATCAAGGCGAGAGAGCTAGCAGCTAAATCATTAGTCGTTATCGTCCCATCGACTGCTGATGGGACGAGAACGTTAAATGACAAAAAAAGGGAGGAAAATGACGTGAACTAATATAAGATATCTCATAAACGGTGTATATATAAATCAAATTGCATAGACGACATTAACGTAAATCTTAATGAGTTGCTTATTTCATGAAACATCACAAGAGATGAGACGGCAATTTGACACGAAAAATAGCTCAAGTACATCAACTTAATTATTGAAGTAAGGAAATCTTCGGAAACCGAGTATAACTTGTTTTTGTCATAATTTTGAAGAGAAATTTATAGATGTAGAAGATTTCATTACTAACAAGTTATATGGAAGTATCAACAAAGTAACCGATTTCGTTAGAATAGATCGAGTATGAAAGAAGTAAAATGTAAACAATTATGTTGAAGATGTTATTGGGCAAATAAGTGTAAACTTGTTCAAGTTCTAACCTGTAATCACTTGAAATAAAATTGCTTCTATACCATATGGCCCTCACTTAAGTTTGGAGATAGATCTATAAATCTGACATCTATAATATGTTTCACCTATTATCATAGGGAGATGATTTGTACACCATTTATTTTAGCCATTCACCACTAAATTACATCAGTGATGCACACAGTACAACACTGCTATGCATAATTTAGTGGTGGATGGATAAAAGAAATGGTGTACAAATCACCTCCCATTATCATAATGACATTAATAAGCACATCTCATTCAAACATGATTGCAAGCAATATGTTTGACTGGAGTACAATCAAATCATTATGTTTTATTGCATCAAGTAAATGAGACACTTTTAGTTATCTCCAAATATTAAATAGCCACAAGCATAAATACACATGCAACAAAGAAAAGAAGAATTAAGTAGTCACCTCCTCGGCTCCTCACATGGTCTTTTCTTTCTCTTTATGACATTAATCTTTTATCCAAGTAAGCTAGTAACATTTGAGTTTGTCAATCTTTTATCCAAGTAAGCTAGTAACATTTGTGTTTATGATAAGACATATATGAAATTTATATGCAAACCTTGAATACTATTTTTCTATACCATATAACATTTAAATATTTAAATGCATACGTTTTTTAGAATGCCGCTCAGTTAGCTTGAACATTGCTTTACACATAATGTTTTTATGGCGTGACATGTGAACACAGGGGCGGAACTCTTAAGGGGCGGAGGAGGGTTCCCCCCTCACCTCCTAAGCAAAAAAAAAGTTGCGGCAACTAGTGTAAATATTATAGGTTTTAGGGATAAGTTAGTTGATAATACAAATAAATCTTCGATTCAGCCTCCTAAAATAAATATTTAAGTTCCGCCACTTTGTGAAAAAGTCAGTGTTGCCGGTTAACTATAGAAAAACTAGATAATTATCGTTTAATAGACAAGAATCCTCTCACATGGTTTGGTTACTTGTATACTTTTGGATTGGAATTGTTGAATGAAATGTTGACAAATGGCTTAGTATTGGAAAACACAATAGAAGTTAAACAAAAGCTCATATTGTAAGAGCCAATGTATCAACCAAGCTTGGTGCAATCTGGTCTCCCTTCCTGTCTACAAACTTTGGTTTTATTAAATAAATCTGGTTTCTTCATTTTATCAACTTAGCATATTAATGGTTTTATTGGTTTTGTTGAATGAAAAAGAATATTGGGGATGACCACTTAAAAGGCGAAACATTCATTTCGAATAACCTGAACATGAAAAACCTAATGTTTTCTCGCTGGTTTTTACGTACATAGCTACTTTTAAGCAAAATAGAAAATAATTTTAGTTAAGAACTACTATGCTTATTCTAATTATGAGAAAAATAATACTTATGTATTAGTAATATCTAGTTATTTACGGTCAGAGACAGTGTTTCTCTTCACTCTTGGTATACAAGGTAGCATAATTTTTTTTTAATAAGAGATTTGGAGATAAGATAGATTTATTTGATAAAGTAAGGTGTATTGCATGTTAGTCTTCTTATTTTTGTCTAAGGCACTCTTTTTTCTAAATGGAAGCATATGCAACCCATGTTCAAATGTAGTTTGCTTAATTTAGAGGGGATAATATCCGGTCAAGATCCAAACATACAATATTGGAAGTAAAAAAAATAAAGGTATCATGTATAAAGCCAGGTTATTGATGAACATGACACAACAGTATCATTCCATTGTGTGTATGCCAAATTTCGTATTAAATAACTAGCATACCTTTGTTTTTAAATTTAAGCTACAAAATTATCTAAGAAAAAGTTATGTAGTAAATTTGCAAAAGATTACACCTTATTCTACAAGGACTTGCCTCCACAATCCTCTCAAAATTTAATTAGCAGCCATGAGTTTTTACATAATACACATCAAGGTAGAAACGCGTTCATGCGTTCTTGGCAATCATTCACGTCTCTAAAATCGCGTCCCCTTAACAAGCTTGCGACAAATTTATGCTCATTAACTTCTATCGAGGAAACACTACAAATCAGTAAACTAAGAAAACGCGCCTTTTTGTTCAAACATGTTCCAACACGGAAGAGGATCCTCTCAAGTTGTTGGGACAACTTGAGTCAACCTTCAAACGGATTATTCTTACCGTATAATTATATCTTTTCTATTGGTTAGGCTTTGGGGAAGTCCTCCGCTTAATCTGTTCTTGTTTAGAATTCTGTAACATCAGAAGAGTAGATACTAATCAAGAAATGCATGTTGAGTCTCTAAAGCTTTCAAATATAGCAAAACAACAGCTTACACTTCACGAAGGTTTGGAAGTGTGCCTAGCGAAGCTGGTATCGGCCCCTCCAATTCGTTGTCGTTTAGATGTCTTTTCACACATATAGAGAAAAATCGACGTTAAGAAAAATAGATAAAACCAAAGCAAACTAGAAAAAATAATGATTAAGAATATGAAGCTTACAGGATTTCCAAAGCCTTCAATGGACTTAAATCAGGAATAGGACCCGTAAGCTTGTTGATGCTTAGCTTACTGCATATGTAAGTTTTATTATATTCATTATCTTGATATAGTCCGATGTTGAAAATGGTTGAATTATTTGATCACTTACAGTTCTTTCAGAGCAGTCAATCTGGCCATTTCCTTAGGTAACGTCCCAATTAGTGAGAGCCCCGTTAGGTTCCTTAAAATGCAAACACAAAATCAGAATCCGTATGTTGAATGTAAAAGGATCAAGTAATTAAATTGTTTTTCAAGACATTCTTTACAACAGTCTGTTACTTTGGGCAAAACATGGCATTCCAATTATCAAACGGGTCGGTGAAAAAGTCAAAATGGGTAAGTTTTTTTACTACGGTTCTGGTTAGATCAGGCAAAATTATGCAAACACAATCTAATCAACTTACGGCTTATTTCACTTACAAACTGATAACGCGAACTTGATCCCCTTCATAACAACGTATCCCGAACCATGGATGTCCTTTAGGCAAACATGGATCTCCATTCCAATCATCCGGTGGGTTTTTTAAGCTTTCTTTCAATATTTGCAACGCCATAGCTACAAACAAACAAAATCTATTCAAATACTTTAAACTCACAATTATATTGGTAAAAAACGCAAAAAAGAAAAAAGAAAAAAACACATGTAATCACCATGGTACCATCTCTCCCATGAGTTGTTCCAGCAAGAGGCAGAATTTGATATATCTCCCCTGCATTAATCGTGGGACCCACCGGCATATCGCTCCTGGGAGACAGAATAATCTCTGTCTCACCAGAGAGCGGCCATTGGGTCCCATATACCGTCACACCTTTAGTACTAACGTTAAGATCTTGATAGAAAGTTTTACCACCTATAAGAACCGTAAACACTCTCCAACTATAAGGACTTGTGTTTCTATTGTCTTGGAAGTACAACGCAACATAGTAACGGTTACTAGGCAAAGAGAATGGCGGCCAATGTAACGTTAGGTTCTTGCCTCTACTCATCGTTGATCCCGAATGGAATACGTTTGTAGGTGGTTTGTTCCAAAATTCTGATGATGTTATTTTTGTGTGAGCTTGTACTGTTGGGTTTTTATCGTTAAATGGCTGCCAGTACCGATTGAATGGATCATCTGGAAAACTATTACATATAACGTATTTATCCGTCAGATCATAGATACAACGTTTACAATTAAAAGTAGCACAGATTTGAATATGTTTCATACCGTATAATACCACCTTCAGCTGCAAAATTAGTCCTTGCAATCGTAATCAAACCATACTTGCTAAAATCAGTCGAATTATATAAAGATGGATCGAGATTCATCACCTCTAATGATGAAATAAATGAACTCGCCTTAGCCTTTGTGTTTTCATTTGACGCCAAGCACACATCAAGCGTTTTTGCATTTGCAATCACAATGATTTCATAATACGAGCTGAGACCATTTTTATAATCCTCGGTCGTATTAACCTTAGTCCACGTTGTCCCATCGATAATTTGATCAAATAACGGTGGCTCATTGCCACCATCAAATCCACCATAAAAATAGGTGGTACGAATAAGAAATTTCCCACCCTTGATCACAGGAAGCTCATAGCAATGTTTGCCCGGGCCATATGGGAAGTAACGCAGGGTGGTCAGTATGGGCAGGATATCTTTCCTCTTTATGGTTGTTATGTTTCCTGTGGTTGTGTAGCCTTCGTCCCTTAAATATGTTAAACCGTCTTGTTCAACGTCAATTTTGGAACCACAATTGATGAGGTAACCATGAGGTGAAGGTGAAGGTGATGGTGACGGTTGGCTAGCGATTGGAGAAACAAACAGAATGCTAAGAAGCCAAAGGAGGATGATCGGCATCGGTTTTGAATTCGTTTCTACAAGGGTTTCTATTGTTCTTGGTCAAAATGGGTAGATTGAGATTGTGGCGGGAAGAAAATGTTGGGACTGCTTGTTGACCACTGATAAAAATAGAAAGTTTGACTTTCTATACTGGTCAAACACATTATTTTTGCATTAGGACATTGAGTTCTGTTGTTTGATATTCTGTAATCAATCATATTCTTTTAGCACTAACCTTTTGCTATTTAAAGCTCGGCAGTACACGAACCCTCGAGCCAAACTAAAATAGTTTATTCACGGGTCTAAACAGGTTCCGGATTGACCCATCTAATCCGTTTAATAAACAGGTGGTGTTCAGGCCGTTCATTAACCTATTTACTTTTTGCAAAATATTTAGAAACGGCTCAACCCACCAACCAGTTAGATTACCAGGTTACATGGATCATATTCAGGTTATGTGTATACTGCGTGGTATGATTTACAGGTCTACTGGTTGCATAATTGGGTTGTACCAACTGCGGCCCGAATTCCCACTCATATAAGTCTAGTCTAGCAATCTACACTGGCCATACTGAAGTCTGCATGTTCATACACCGGAGGAATTAGATACGTTAATTTGAAACATCCATTTTACACAAATCAGATTAAGCAAACCACTAAAATTCTCAGTTCAACTGCACAAACGAGTAAACAATGCCCTATATCAATCGCAATTCAACATCCAAAGCTAAAAGGAAAAAAAGAAAAATAAAAGAAAAGAAGAATATCAACACAAAGCAAACCACTTTACATCTGTTTATTATTGACAGCTATGAAGACGATAACCATGTGCAGAGTTTATATGCGACGTTTTCCTTTGCCATCAGACATGCTAAAGGAGGTAACTTTCTGTGGAGTGGCTACTACAAGCGGTGCTTCAGGGGAGTCGCTAACAGCATACTTGTCATGCATAAATCGACTTTCGATGATGGATTCATCTTTGGTCATTAGCTTATAACAGTAACAGCTCTTGAGGCCTTGTTGGTTTCGGTAGCATTCATGTGCACTGTTCTTCACCTGCTGGAAGTCCCAAATAACACTGAACTTGCCTACTGTTGCAACCAAGTGACGCTCTTGCTTCCCGCTCTCAGTCACCTGAAACACAATTAACGAATGTTAGTTAACAAATTNAGATTGACCCACCTAATCCGTTTAATAAACAGGTGGTGTTCAGGCCGTTCATTAACCTATTTACTTTTTGCAAAATATTTAGAAACGGCTCAACCCACCAACCAGTTAGATTACCAGGTTACATGGATCATATTCAGGTTATGTGTATACTGCGTGGTATGATTTACAGGTCTACTGGTTGCATAATTGGGTTGTACCAACTGCGGCCCGAATTCCCACTCATATAAGTCTAGTCTAGCAATCTACACTGGCCATACGGAAGTCTGCATGTTCATACACCGGAGCAATTAGATACGTTAATTTGAAACATCCATTTTACACAAATCAGAATAAGCAAACCACTAAAATTCTCAGTTCAACTGCACAAACGAGTAAACAATGCCCTATATCAATCGCAATTCAACATCCAAAGCTAAAAGGAAAAAAAGAAAAATAAAAGAAAAGAAGAATATCAACACAAAGCAAACCACTTTACATCTGTTTATTATTGACAGCTATGAAGACGATAACCATGTGCAGAGTTTATATGCGACGTTTTCCTTTGCCATCAGACATGCTAAAGGAGGTAACTTTCTGTGGAGTGGCTACTACAAGCGGTGCTTCAGGGGAGTCGCTAACAGCATACTTGTCATGCATAAATCGACTTTCGATGATGGATTCATCTTTGGTCATTAGCTTATAACAGTAACAGCTCTTGAGGCCTTGTTGGTTTCGGTAGCATTCATGTGCACTGTTCTTCACCTGCTGGAAGTCCCAAATAACACTGAACTTGCCTACTGTTGCAACCAAGTGACGCTCTTGCTTCCCGCTCTCAGTCACCTGAAACACAATTAACGAATGTTAGTTAACAAATTCTTAATCCATATAGTCCTAGACCATGGTTCATAATTATGTGGCAACATTACATGACTTCTGCATGTTCTTTAGCGGGTGTTTGGCCTAACTTTTTTAGAACAGCTTACACATTTTGAAAACAAACATTTTCAACCCTTCAAAAAGCCAATAAGCACTAGATTAGGTGGTGCTTCGATAAGCTTATTGTATTTTCATAGCACAATAAGCTGATAAGCACCTCACAAAAACTTAGCCAAACAACCTTTAGCTCTTCCGAGGGCGTTTGAAATCACTTATTTATGTGATATTTTTATAGCAGAGAGCATTTTAGAGCGTTCTGCTGGTATCTGCTTATTTAAAAGATAAGAAGTTGTTGCTGCTTTCTGTCTTTAAAATAAGCAGATAAGACCTAGATAAGCAATCACAAACACCCTCTTACCCAGAATAAGCAATCCCGAATCTTCTATGTATATTAGTTCTCATCGAGTAATAGTTACTAATAAAATCACCAATTACATTTGCTACACAAGATTGTTGCATATGAACTTTAATAACTAACAATGATAGCATAACAAAAGATCTAAAAAAACTTACCCATGAAAATCGGCCACTATGGAACTTATTCTGCTTCCCAGCTGTATGCGAATCCACAGGAGTCAACTTCAACAACCTCGGAGCAGGAATCTTACTCCCCATCCGACCACTAAACCCCGTCTTAGTCTTCCCATCTTTATCCGTAAACAAAGTACATATCAAAATCAAATACGTATCAGTAGTTCCCAATATCCATTTCCCATCATACGTAACATCAACATGAGTAATAGGCGACCCAAGCCCCGGAAAAGCCGTCTTAGCCTGCCTCATAGAAGTCGTGGAATACAACCTAATCTTCCCATCTAATGACCCAACCACAATCGACCCATCACCAGTCGTAGCAAAACACTGGAAATTCGTCCCACGTGAAAACTGATGCCCTTTAGTCCATTCCAAAACCGGCGAATTACTCTGAACCATCCCTCTCCTATCTCTCATATCCCATTGCGACAAACGATTATCATCCAACCCCAAAAACGTACTCTCACTAGGATCCAACTGCGACCCCTTCGTATCATTCGTTATATCCCTCATACTAATCTCCGTCCCGTCTTTCTCAAACTTCCATTCCGTCACAATCTTCCCCGTCTCAATATCCAACTGATTCACACCACTCGAATGCGGCTTCCCCTCCTTCAAAGGACTCATCAACAACATATTCGTCTCCCCCCTCATCAACAACGCCTTCTGCGCATTCAAATACCCCTCACTAGCTCCCGAACCCACATTTCTCCCGCCATTATCAAATTTAACAAAAACGCCCTTCCCGTGTATCCCATGGCTAAAATTCTTAACAACCTGAACACCCGCATCACTAACCAAAAAACTATTATCCAACGCGCCTAACGCCACACTCCTAATCCCCCCTCCACCCCCAGCCACCTCCTCAAACTCCTCCAACAAATCATTACTAGTCCTAAAACTCCGTAATTTCAAATCCTCAACATTTCGCCACTCATTTTCCTCCCCATTCTCCCACATTGTATCATCCGCAATTCGGGCTTCGCCCACCCGAGAAAATCCTTCCCGTAAACCTTAACCTTATTCTCGTCACTAGCTTTCAACCCGTAACATTCTCAAACAAACACGACTGAAACCTATCCACAAACCCGCGATAATCCTCGGGTTTGAAAAACCTCATAGCCCAGACACCATTATCAACAAAATCCACGCGTCTTTGCTCGGCAAACATCTTGAGCTGCATGTCGGTGGAAACCCTAACCCTAACTTTTTCACCCACCTTCAAGTACCAACACCCATTACTGTCGTCATCATCATCATCAGAGATGACGTCAGCAGTGACGTCATCATGGGTTTTGATGAATTTGAAAGAGGTGAGCTTGTCTGATATGATCCACTTGCCGTGGGCGTGGAGATAGAGTTTGACTGTGTTTGGGTTAGTAGTAGGTTGGGTTTGGGAGTATTTGAGTTTTAAGGCTTTAAGCTTTGCATCTATGTCGTCAACTGATTTGTTTGGTAAAACTGATGATTTGTGATGATCATCTTGAGCGTCTTTGTATTCTTCGGAATCTGATTGGGATTTATATTCGTCTTCGTCTTCGTAGTCGGAGTCTGAGAGGTCGAGGCCTTCGCGGCTGTGAGAACCGCCCATAGTTGTTATTGGATATTGATTTTAAAAAAATATAATGGTTTGATTTGATTTTTTGAGTATTGATTTGATTGGAATGTTTAGATATTTTAGTTGGGGACAAAATATGGCATAGGAGTGAGTGTTGAGGTGTGGTGAGGTGTTTATATATGTGTAAAGGATAGCGTTAATGTGACGCGTACACGTTTAATTTGGGGTTTACTTGTACCCAAAGTAAAGTGTAGCCTTCTCTTTCTTTTCTTTTTTTAACAAAACTATTTCGGATATGTAACTGTAGCTAACGTGGCTGGCTACTTTGCTTTTGGGTCTTTTCTTTTTTGGTCGACAAATATTTCTTTAGTGTAGAGCGTGTGGGAGCGGAAAAACAAAGCGGGAAGGATTTTTGGATTGGGAAAGCGATGCCTTGTGTCGTGTGAGAGTTTATAAAAAATGATTTCAAGTGGCATTTGAGTCTCGAAAGAAAAAGGAGAGAGAAATGGTTAGATAAGAGAGATTCTTGTTTAGTCGTTGTTGTGCGTGAGTATTTGTGTTTTAAAATAATTGTTAAATAATAAAAAAAAGTAAAAATAATTATAATCGCACATTTCAGATGCACTTATAAAAATAAATGCAATTTCATTTAAATTTTCCCTCCTCATATAAAAAAAAAAAATAGAAATAATATGCAGCAATAGTTGAGAGAAATTTGAAAGAAAGATTAACAAAAAAATGTTGTTTTAAATGATGTAGGGATGATATGGCGAGGAAAACCCTCAACCACAACCTCCACTCTTAAAAAACTAGTTTTAGGAAAAGCCAAAGTTATTAATCATATTATTAGCTAAAAGAACGAGTAAAAACGAAACACTTTAAGCAATAAAGCACAAAATATGTAGAAAATGCCTCGAGGAAGAAACCTAACGAAACTAAGGGTCTATTTATTTTGTATATGGGTTTAGGATTTTGATTTGAATTTAACATATGAGAGAGAGAAATGTATTATATATGTTGGAAAATTTAGTGCACTTGAGGGATGAGTTCACACCTGGTAATGGGTTGGTAATGGGTTTGGAGGTACGGAGTGTACACCCATTTGGTCCATGAACACCCTGACTCTATTGTGGTTATACTAGTAGACTCTACTGCTCTGCTGCTAGACTCTACTTCTAGACTCTGCTGCTAGACTCTACTGCTCTGCTGCTAGACTCTACTGCTGACTAGGGGTGTTCACGGGGCGGTTCGGTTCGGTTAGTAGGAAGATTTAAACTATCCATCGCGGGGCGGGTTTTTCATTTTACTACCCGAAACCGAACTATGCTAGGCGGGTAACCGGATATGCGGGTACCCGAAATGAGCGGTTACCCATGGTTCGGGTCACGGTTATCCATTTTAGATATCTAAACATATGAACGATAACATGATCTAATACGTAAAAGTTCATTTTAGTATATTAAATAAATATTAAAGTAATATTAAAGTTATTTCGTTACAATAATTGCATTCAAATAAACATACATAACACATTAATAAAAAAATTTATTCAACGTTTATTAGCTTTAATTACATTAATCAATTTTCACACGTAGATGTTTAGTAAATGTTTATAATAGGAGGAAAAAAAATGCTATATAATAAGAGTACTACAATAATATAATCGATACTTATACAATTATTTGAATATTTAGTTAAAAGTCTTCATGTATGTTATACACGGTTCGGTTCGGTTAACCGCGGATATCTAAATATAAAAACCGTAACCGATCCGTGATAAGCGGGTATTTTCGGTTTCGGTTTCTTCGGTTTCGGGTTATTTTGGTTTCAGTTTGAGCGGTTCGGATCGGTTTGTCGGTTTCTCGGGTTTTTTGAACACCCCTACTGCTGACTCTGCTGCTGATTCAAAGTACTGCTGATGCAAAGTACTGATGATTCAAAGTGCTGCTCGTTTTAACCACTGAATCCTACTATTATGGAAAGTATTATGTTATAATTAATGGGCCGTTAATTATACATAATTCCATGGGCTAGGGTTTGAGTAAACTCTATTATAAATAGAGGTCACAACATTCTGCATGGATACGATTAACACAAACCCTAAANGGTACTCATTGATTATCTTAACCCTAATCTGGAACACAGAAACACAATATAACCAACATTTATAAAGACAAGAATTTTTCATCTTCAACAATTACCGGAGATGGCAAAACGGGCGGGCCGGGCAGGCACGGGCAACGGTTCAAACAGGTTACAGTCTAAACAGGCAAGAGCTAAACGGTCGCGGGCTAAACGGGCACGAGTCAAACGAGCGCATGTTATACAAATCGTTTTAAAAAAGATACAAATAAAATAAATATATGAAATTATTTTTTTAATAAAAATTATAGGCTCACTTACTAATCCACTCTCACAATAAACTCAATATAATAATCATGTTTACATCTCACTTGAAAGAAACTTGATCTTGACTTTAAAACTATTATTATAAAAGTGAAAAGTCACTAGCAAAAAACATTCCTTCTCACAAAACATGTGTTTTGGTCATCATCTCCCACCTTTCATTAAAATACTTACTTTATACAAATATACCTCACTAAATACTTTACACACACTCACAAAACAAATAAAAAATATTTACTTTTGAAATTGGGCCCACTTTTATTCGATACAAACATTGGTGAGCCGGTCACCAAACTTGACCATTTTTTCAGCTTGTTGTGCGTGACCTGTGCTTCTGTTATGGTTGTTGCGAGTGACATGCACGGACACAAAAGCTTGGTCGCTACCCACTATCCTCATAACTCTCATCATAACTCTTTCATAACTATCCACTATCCTCATAACTCTCATCATAACTCTCCAAAATATTACAAGTACCAAAAAATATTACCACTACCAAAACGTCGCCCTCATCCAACGTTTCCAAAATATTACCATTACTCCTCTCGTTAATTCTCCACAACAAACCCAGTACTTTCCAACGTTATCATCCTCCTCCTCATTAACTCCTCCATTAAAAAACTCTCCTACCACTCTCCTAACCCTCCCTAAATTCTCAATCTTTTTTTCTATTACATTTGCTGCAATACTTTGGCAGGGGTATCAACCATCAATAACAACAGAAATTTTATCTTTTGTCGTCATTTTCACTTGTTTTCTGGTATTTTATCTATGTGACATTTGGATAATGTACAGCTGACAGCATCTTGTAGTAATGAATTTTAGTCTTGGTTAACCACTTTGTTGGTTTTCTGACCTTCAATGTGATTGAGAAACATTTTGTCCATTTAATAAACTTCACACGACACAACAGGAAACTTACAACCCAAATCAAGACCGTGATACCGAAGGCTCTATTAATGAAATGACCGAAGATACAAGTTCGAGTCGTAGAGACAACCAAAACGATCTTTATATGAGTGCAGTAAGAAACGCCATTGCGGATGACTTAGTAGCATCTAGTATATGAAAATTTTATATTGTGTCATGATATATGTAACTTTTTTTTGAGACTTTAAACTTTGTTGGATCTAATTTAATTCATATGCATGACACTTCTTTATGAGTATTTAAATTGTAAATTATAGTTTTCAATTTCATATGTATATTTATGAAAAAAAATAAAAAATAAAATAAATAAATAAATAAATAAATAAAAAGCTTATCCAAACACTTTGAGCTTATAAGCTTATTAAACCATGTCCTTTTTAGTCATTTACTAACATAAACCAACATAATCCAAACCAAACACTTTTGAGCTTATAAGCTTATTTACCATGAGCTAATCCAAACACTAATATGGGCTTTAAGCTTAGCTTATATAAGCCATAAGCCAATAAGCCTAAGCCCACAAAATAAGTTTAGCCAAACAAGGCCTAAGCAATCGTAGCACCCTCTTATCTTTTAAATAAGAGTTTATATGCACATGGTTACCGTCTCCACAGCTGTCGATAATAAACAGATGTAAAGTGGTTTGGTTTGTGTTGATGATATTCTTTTTTTCTTTGGATTTTGACTTGCGATTGATGTAGGGTGCCGTTTACTTGTTTGTGCAGTTGAATAGAGTATTATGGATTGTTTGCTTTATCTGGTTATGTAAAAGGGATGTTTCACATTATCTAGTTTCACTGGTATACTGATATTCATAGTTCAGTTTGGCCAGTAGGGATCTTTTTTACTACTGGTGGCTATTCGGGTCGTGATCAGTACAACCCAATTAAGTAACCTGGTTAGATTTGTCAACCTTAACACGTATAAACTCACTTAATATATGTAATGAGTATCTAAGTTGGCAGGTTGACCCGTTTAACCCGTCCCTCTTATTTCTCTCTGACTTTTCGTCCACTAATAATATGAAGTTATTTCTGATTTTTTTTTGCAAAACTTAAATGGGTTGATTGGGTTGACCGGTCTTACGTGACCCAAACATCACCCGTTTATTGAACGGACAGAATGGGTCGATCAGGAACCTGTTTAGACTCGATAGAAGATTTGACCACTGCAGTCTACATGATTTCTCTCTGTGGAAACTGGAAAGGGGTAAGAAAGGTGTTGTAAAACTAATGATTGTATTATAACATATACCAAATCCAATATNATGTAAAGTGGTTTGGTTTGTGTTGATGATATTCTTTTTTTCTTTGGATTTTGACTTGCGATTGATGTAGGGTGCCGTTTACTTGTTTGTGCAGTTGAATAGAGTATTATGGATTGTTTGCTTTATCTGGTTATGTAAAAGGGATGTTTCACATTATCTAGTTTCACTGGTATACTGATATTCATAGTTCAGTTTGGCCAGTAGGGATCTTTTTTACTACTGGTGGCTATTCGGGTCGTGATCAGTACAACCCAATTAAGTAACCTGGTTAGATTTGTCAACCTTAACACGTATAAACTCACTTAATATATGTAATGAGTATCTAAGTTGGCAGGTTGACCCGTTTAACCCGTCCCTCTTATTTCTCTCTGACTTTTCGTCCACTAATAATATGAAGTTATTTCTGATTTTTTTTTGCAAAACTTAAATGGGTTGATTGGGTTGACCGGTCTTACGTGACCCAAACATCACCCGTTTATTGAACGGACAGAATGGGTCGATCAGGAACCTGTTTAGACTCGATAGAAGATTTGACCACTGCAGTCTACATGATTTCTCTCTGTGGAAACTGGAAAGGGGTAAGAAAGGTGTTGTAAAACTAATGATTGTATTATAACATATACCAAATCCAATATATGTTATACATGTCACTAGTATCGATTCCCAAATTAGAAAGCTCAAAGACTGTTAAACAACTGAGCCGATTTTCAATTGAACTAAAACATACGAGAAAACATGATCACTCTTCAGAACAATATATTAGTTCATCTTACCATGTCTAGTGCACCATGATGGACACATGCTGGATACAGAAGTCAAGGATCACACGCATCTACGACACTCGATCAATGCTATAAGAATTAACATAATAGGATTTGTAGGCGCCCATAGTGCAAAGAAAACAGATGTGCTGTAAGTCTATGCCTACACCAAATGTAACGAACCTAAATATATGTCATACTCGTCTAACTAAGGCTCATAGGAAGATTGCTTCCGCTATTAGAGACAACGTACTAGATTTAAGGAAAAAAAGTGGCTTCAGAAACGATGTGACTTGTACCTATTACACAACACGAATCTAAGTATAAGTTGTTACTAGATAAAGAGCTCGTTTAAAACGTAATAAATTTTATCAACACAATTTTTTTATTAACGAGATAGATAACAAAATGAAGAAGTTAAATTGGGGAACGATTATATTGTCTCATATAAATCCCAATTTGTACATATTATTACTACATAGCTTTTGAATTAGCAAAAATAGAAGATACATGTATGGAATTTTTGACAACATTAAACTTACTGTACCTCGTGGCAATATTACATCTTTCGCTTGCTCTCTAAAGATCATCTGGATATACAGTTGTTACTATATCCGAACTTCAAAATTTCATTCTTCGCTCTCTTCTCTTTCTCTGAGAACAGCGCCAAATTTTTCGACCATAATGTCCACGACTAAAGGCACCAAGTCCTCACACGGGACAGCCTTTTTATAGATATCCCCCAAATGTGAGTCACTTCCGATTCTACCTCCCAAGTAAACATCGGCTCCTTCGACTACCTTTCCATTTTTGTCCCTGGTCATGCATCCCATAAATCCTATATCTGCCACTTGAACTTGCCCACACGTGTTTGGGCAGCCAGTCCAGTGCATTCGCACTGGATAGGTCACGGAAACAAGTTTCTCAACTTCTTCTGCAACCTTCAAAGCACGGGCTTTTGTCTCAATTATGGCTTGTCCACAAAATTGGTTACCCGTGCAAGCTACTAACCCTTTCATCAAAATAGGTGGCTCGGGTAACAACTTCTCTTTTAGGAGAGGCTCGTTAAGTAAAGCTTCGACTTTTGAGTTTGGTATGTTTGGGATTATGATGTTTTGTTCCACTGTCAACCGAAGCTCACCTGAGCCATACTCGTCGGCTAACCGGGCTAATTGGTCCATGTCATCGGCTTGGACCCGGCCCACAGGAATGTGAACGCCCACAAAGCTAAGGCCTTCTTGTTTTTGTGGGTGCACACCAAAGTAATCCCTTCTTTCCCATTTGGGATCAACAAGATCTTCGGAAGAAGCCCTCTCCAATGCTTGTTCGGGCATTCTCTTTACGACTTCAGATCGAAACCCTTCTACACCCTGCATCCCAAAGTAACAGAAATTAGCAACGCTAGTCTCGTAAAATATTTACATTTTTAGTGAACGATAAAAAAAGCATGACTTACGAGTTCATCGATCAGCCACATCATTCTAGTCTTTTGCCTGTTCCCTCTTGTACCAAGATCACGATAAGCCTCAAGAATCGCCCCACAAACTGGGACAACATCTTCAGCTGGGACCCACGCATCAAGAGGAATAGCCTCTGCACATCTTTTGGGACTAAAGAATCCACCCACCAACAAGTTGAACCCAAACTTACCATTCTTTGTAGCTGGCATATACGCTAGATCATTGATATGTGGATGTTCATAAAGATCATGTGAACCAATCACGCAAACATTCCATTTCCTTGGCCTACAAAAGGAACCGCTCAAAAGTTAGAATGTCACTCTTTTTTTAACCATAAAGTTATATAAAGATATATCACTCAATGATCAAAGAATCTTACAAGTTGGTGAATTCAGGGTTCCCCCGAGAATTGGCAGTGATAAATTGCGATAACAAATTCGTGTAAACCCTTGTGTCCACAATTTCATGAGGATCAATCCCTGCAAGTGGGTTCCCAACAGGGTTCCTAACATTGTCCATACCACTCTGAAGACTAGTTAAACCGACTTCATCAAGTCCCTTTAGGATTGCGGGTACATCAGGTAATGTAACTCCACGAATTTGCCAGTTTTGGCGTGTGGTAACATCCGCACAGCCTTGCTCCCCATACTCCTTAATGACGCTAGCTAAGTATCGAGTTTGTGCACTTGTTGTAACGCCATTTGGGAGCTTCAACCTCATCATAAACCGACCGTCTATATACATGAAAACGACATTTATAAACAGGATCAGAACTTCATCATATGGTATGAAACAAAAGGTAACATACTTGCATTGTTTTGTACTACTTATTTTGGTCAAATAATGATTTTTTTTTTTTTTTTTATTATTATTATTATTATTATTATTATTATTATTATTATTATTATTATTTTTGGGATGGATAACCATGGGTTTCTACATTTTGCCAACTAATCCAGAGGATTTAACCCACCGTCACACAAACTCAAACCATTCCATTATACAGTAAGTTACTAAGAAAAAAAAAAAAAAAAAAAAAAAAAAAAAAAAAAAAAAGTTTAGGCAAAATCCTATAGTAATTTTGTACTAGAAAAAAAAATGCCCTGCAACACAATTGAAAAGTCTGTAAAAAAAATGTAAAATTGTAGAGAAAAATGTATTTTTCTTACAAATCAAAATTAATTTCACTCGCATCCCTTTTAGATAAATATGACCCATGTATAAATTATTAAATTACATTTTAAAAAAAATGAAAAAATGTAATGTTTTGGGTATTAACAAACCCCAAAAAACTTATTGGTATCTACTTATTTGATCTAAAGATTCCATAATAAACGATTCTCAATAGTTTTTGGATCCAAAGAACCAAGAACAAAGTTGGAATCTTAAAAACACATAAAAAGTTATAAATAGTAAATCTAGATTCAACCCATGAACATTAAAAACGTGTATGTAAGTTACTTGCCAAAAATAACAAAAAAGATTTGTAGTAAAAACTTACATTGATGTTTCCTACGATGAAACAAACCAAGCCATTTAAGTCTAACATCAACATCATCTTTAGTATCTTTCGACTTATCAATGTCTTCAAAAGGTATCTTAGCAAGATCTTCAATACCATTTTCCATAAATAGTTTCATTGGTTCACTAGCAATCTTAACTTTTTCTTGTGGATTAATACCTTGTCTAAACTTTTCCTTAAGTATATAATATCCATCTTTTTTTTCAACTCTAGGTTCTAGTCTTTCTAAACTGATATCTGTTGCTGGAACTGGAGATGGAGCTGGAACTGCGGTTTGTTGTGGAGTTGCATAGAGTTTCTTGGAGTTGAAGGTAGTTGTTTTAGGGTTAAGAAATGAAGTTGGTGCAAGAAACTTGACTGAAAAAGATGACATGTTGGACAAGGTGGTGGTGATGGTTGTGATGAATGAAGTTTGTACATATTTATGTAGGGTGAGTTTTGTGTCTTTTGGATATTGGTAAGGGGCGTGTGTTTGTTATGTGTTTCTAATCATATGGCTATGAGAAGAAGATGCAAGACAAGTTAAGGACAAGTTAGGTCATATCTATTTTGTCAATGTTTTCGTACTGCTTCACAGATTAATTATTTATCGACAAAAATATACGGTTTAAAAAAAAACATTATTATTACTAGTTTTTTCTCACTTATTTTTTATAGATTGATAGGTTTGCGCTTAACTAATTAATTAGTAGTTTATTAAAAATTTGTAATAACAATTCAAGTAAGAATAATATAATAATCTAGATCAAATTTCTTTATCTACTTTTAGTTTTGGACAACTAATTTGAGACAACTAGAAATAGAAATGTGAACAACAATATTAGAACGGAAGGAGTGTTATGTTTTCTTTTTCTTTTTTCGTTGTTGTTGAGTTGTCGAGGCTGATTAGTTACCGTTTATCATACTAATTAAGTAGGAGCTCGAGTTAAGCGTATAATTATAGAAATTAGCTAGACTCATTTGAGCATGTTGTATCTTGATAACACAATAAGCTATTAAGCACCGTGAATAAGTTTATCTAAACACACACGTAAATATAAACCTTGATCGTATATCAATAATATTGACTAGCCAGAGAGCCGAGTCACGTAATTCTCTCTTTTTTGTTTGCATAATATTTTTCGTGTTATCGTGCTTCACATTAACGTAATTGATCAAATACCTTAACGTTGTTAATATCTTGGTGTGACTAGCTTTTGATCGTCGTCATTATTGATATTTTAATTTAATAATTAGACAACTAATACCTCGATTAGTCTGTTTTATATTCGAGACCAAGTTTACAACTTACAAGTGCTTGCTTTTATTTTATTAAAATATCGACATCGCTTTAAATAGAAAAATAGAAGCTTAATTTTTAATGCTATCTCATCAAAATGTCGAATCTTCACAATTATTAATGTCATTGTTCATGTAAAGTAATTGTTTCATGTTCGTGATCCAAACAAAATATGAGTTTTTAATCACTTGATATAAATTAAAAAATTTATGTCAAAAATTCTAATAAAACCATCAAATCTACGGAGTTGACTCGTTAAGATTAACATTGAAGAAAATTTTATGAAACCAAATAATATTTATATATTTTGCCTCCAACATATTTTTGGACTTTTGCAGTGTTAATAGTCCTATTGAGAAAAGTAAAGATATATACAAGCGAAAAGTGTTGAAATTATACAATCTTATAAGTTTCTTGAAAAAATAAAAATAATATAACAACAATATCTATAGTAGATGCATGCATCGATACTAAAAGTAAATCAACCAATCAGTAATCTTTCTAAAAATAGATAAACCAACAAAAGGAAAATTTCTCATGACAGAAATTGGAAAAACAAAGAGTAACAAGCCAGGAAGGTTAAAAAAAACTGCTTTAAAAGACATCTCGAGTCACAGAAATGCAAATTTCCCATTTTATACTGTTGAAACCTAAAGTGATTTTATAAGGCTGGTGACAGTGGTGACCACGGACGACCATGTCACATCAATTTTCTCTCTCCGACGACCTGACGATGACCAAGTTGTCACAGTAGCGACAAAGTTAATTTTTTTTATACGTTATGAATATATGTAGTTAATTTTGTTTGTGTTTGTAAACTCGGTCGTTCACACGAACCTTCTCTCCATTTTGTCCTCCGCCGTCCGAGCAAGAACAACCCACTACATTGGGCCGACTGACCCACGACCGACCACGACCAAGCATGAGGACCGAACCACTGTAGGCAGCCTAAGGGTATTGACAACTAATTAGCTAAATCCTTTTACTGTTTCCTTTTTGAGACATATACTACATTACTTTTAATTGAAAAATGACAGGTTTACTTCTTTTTCTTTTTTTTAATGGTGTGTCTTAGAATCTGGGCATTTAAATAAATGATATATGTTTCTTGTAAAGTAACTGTTCATGTGATCCATATGAGTTTTTAATAGCTAAATGAGTATTTAAAAAACAGGTAACCTAGTAAGATTTATTTTAAGATCATACCCTAATAAACTAAGTTTAGATCAAATCTTACTGTTTGCTCAAAAAAAGGTTAATCTGCCGAGTTGACTCATTGAAATTGAAAGTTTATGAAATTATATGTTGAGCCAGGTAATATCATAGTGTTTTGCAAATTGCAATAAATGATATCAGTTCTTGTTCGCAAGATTAAGACATAGGTCATGTTTTGCAACACTTTTTTGGAAGCGTTTAAGAGCGGTAAGCGACAAGCGACAAGCGTTCCAGTCTTAACGCTTGTTTGGCAACACTGCTGCTAGCGTTTAACAACACCTCAAAAGCTTGCAATCTTAATGCTTCTTAAAGAAGCTTTTCAATATACCGCTAGCGTTTACTTTTAATATTACCAATTTACCCTTAAAAAATAACATTCATTCATAAATATATGCCCTTTTACGTAATTTTACATTTTATAATTACAACTACAGCTACGTTACCAAACACGTTTTTTAAACAAGCAACTAATGCTTACTGCTACAGCTTACTGCTTATTGCTACTGCTTACTGCTACCTGTCGCAGTAGCAGTAAGCAGTAAGCAGTAAGCAGTAGTTGTTTATTTAAAAAACATGTTTGGTAACGTAGCTGTAGCAGTAATTATAAAGTGTAAAATTACGAAAAAGGTCATATGCACATTAAAATAAAATAAATGATTAAACAAATGGGGGTATATATGTAATTTCAGTATCTAAACGCTTGAAGCAATTCTGGAAAGCTCATTCAAGAAGCATTTCATTTTGGAGCGGTTAGGATAGTTTCAACCGCTATCAGAGATGTTGCCAAACAAGCTTTTCATCTAAATGCTTACCGCTTACCGCTTGTCGCTCCTAAACGCTTCCTTACCACTTGTTGCCAAACATTACCATAAATTGAAAGTTCTAAAGAATTATAATATCTATAATTTAACTCAACGCGTCTCATTTTAAATATTCACCTTAATATTCACTTGCAACAAATAAAAGTAATAATTTACTGTTTCACATATTTTACCATTAACTACTTTTCATATCAAATAATCTCGATGTAATTAATGTATTAAACATGGATAAATATGAAAATTTGATACGCCTTTGGATAACTATCTTATTTTATTATTATAAGTCTATTCGAGTTGTGTTAGGATAAGTGTCGTCGAGTCATTGTTTAGGATATACGTTTGTGATAGGATAAGTGTTTGCGTTGGTATGAGATTATCCCATAACTAGTATTTATACTCGAATATTATGAATGAAAGTTACAAGTTTGACATCAATAATATTCTAGTTCTTTCTTCTTCTTCTTCTTAAGGAGCTCGCGCCCGCTTGAAGTGGTGCCATCTATCGATACTACCTAAATGGGTCGTATCAATTGGTGCTTTCATTGAGAGCCAAACGATTCTAGGGTTTCACAAAAAAAAATAAAAATAAAAATAAAATAATAATAATAATAAAATTGTTCAGCGGTTATTGTTCATCGCCGGATTACTGTTCATTCCGGGGGTACTGTTCATTATTCATCGGGTAGTGTTTCATTGCTTTCATTGCTATGGACGAGCAAGCGATCCGGTTGCTGCTTAAGGAGCAATCCGATGCTTTTACATCTCAGCTTGTTGTGTTACACGCGGAATTGCAAGCTACCAAAGGGTTGGTACAAATGTGACATGGAACAGGTGGTGATCACGGATTGTTGTTACCACAATCCATTCGGTTGGATGTTCCGAGGTTCAGTGGGGCTGATCCAGAAAGCTGGATATTCGCCATCAACGAGTACTTTGCGCTTCTTGCGACACCAGACGACCAATGGTTACAGGTTGTGGCTTTTAGCCTAGAAGGTGATGCTACGGAATGGCTTCGATGGATGACTCGTAACAATCTAGTCACCAGTTGGGACGGGTTTTTGGAGAGTGTTCGTAATCGCTTTGGACCTTTTATGTATGAGGATCCGCAAGGTGCACTTTCCAAGTTGTTGCAAACCGGAACTGTGGCACAATATCAAAGTGACTTTGAGAATCATATGTACCGCGTAATGGAGATCCCAGACAAATTGTTGATTTCGTTTTATATATCGGGTCTGAAACTGACGTTACAACGTGCATTGTTGGTGTCTAAACCAACGACTCTTGGTGATGCTTTCTCTTTGGCTCGTGTCATGGAGGCATGTTTAGAGGACCAATTGTCGCCTTCTTTGAGTAACAAACCGACTAGCCACAACAGCAGTTCGCAATACCAGAAGCCTACAACCATCGTTAACCCACCTTTGTTAACAATGCCACCTAAAACTATTGTTAAGCCACCTCCACTGGAAACCACAAAGGTACCCACAAAAACAACTCAATATACACCAATGACTGATGATAAGGATCAGGTTTGTGGGAGAAGGAATGTTAACAACACATGTAATCACAAGAGGGCTACAGGAACAAGCATCAAGACTACAAAAAGGGTTATGTGGGGATGTTTTGTTCAAGAAAAATATGGGCCTAAGATTGTGCGAGAAAGAAACTTCATATTTGTACTGGACTTTAGTTTTAAAGGAGGTAATCCTTTAGTAGCAGTGGACTATCATGACACAACTTTTTTGCAACAGATTGAGCATATTTTTATGCTTGTTACACTTTCGTCTACACGTGAAACTCAAGGAAGAAAACTACAAGTCAAAGTTTGGGATCCGGGAATTACATTTGGCGAGATTTTGAAGCAACACCTTGAGGACAAGGTGATTTCCGAAGGAGTGGGGAATGATACGCCTTTGGATAACTATCTTATTTTATTATTAAGTCTATTCGAGTTGTGTTAGGATAAGTGTCGTCGAGTCATTGTTTAGGATATATGTTTGTGATAGGATAAGTGTTTGCGTTGGTATGGGATTATCCCATAAGTAGTATTTATACTCGAATATTATGAATGAAAGTTACAAGTTTGACATCAATAATATTCTAGTTCTTTCTTCTTCTTCTTCTTAAGGAGCTCGCGCCCGCTTGAAGTGGTGCCATCTATCGATACTACCTAAATGGGTCGTATCACAATTTGTTAACTCGAATTTACACTTATTGCACACATCATAAATTCCAAAAAATTGTTTGTAAACACTTAAATCGAGACAGAAGAATTATAGACTAATATGGATTACTATTGGTTGATTTGTTATTAGTTATGATTAAGATCCTCTCAAGTTATGGTCAAACATGATTGATCATGTTAGTTTTGTTGTGAGAAGAAATAAGCAAGTGGGTTTTTTATTTTTATCAAAATAAAAACTTTATTAGCTTATTTGTGATTTGTGAAGATAATGTATCATGTTTGACTCAAATTTAGAGGATCATAATCATATATGATAAGTTAACACTAGTTTGTTTTTTAAAAACATTATTATGTACACTATTCACGCCTATCAGTTTTCACACATGAATATTTATTTTGTAGTGTTTTATACGCTCTACTTAATTTTAAAAGAAATGTTGCAATCACACAATTTTCACACAAACACTTTCACAAAATGAAATGTCATGATATATATGATATGCCAAAATAAACTCAAAGGTTATTTATATCTTCTATTTAAATGTACAAATACAAAATACCATGCCAACTCATTGTGCGAAAAACATTTATATGAAAATTGTGTGATTGTAGCAAAAATTTTAAAACTATACTTTGATTATAAATTTTTCATTATGCAGACGTCGTGACATTTTTTATTATTCAACAAATATCAAAACCTATATTAAAAAAGTTATCATGCTTAACATTTTCTATATTTTTATCACAAATATTCTTTATCATTTTTGTAAGAGATTGGTTATTGTTACACTCAAATATCAATATCCCCTTAATTTTTATTTTATTTACTATTTTTATTTTATAATTTTTCTTTATTATCAAACTGTGAAACATAAATTACGGAATAAAAAATATAAAGTTTAACACGTCAAAATTAATCAAACACAAGAAATACTGAGCAGAAAATCATAGAAAACTGTCTTGTCCTGTAATAAAGTAAGTAAAACTACCGAAAAATAGTACATAAAATAAAATATAAAGTTTAACAAGTTAAAAGTAATAAAAGAAAAAAAAAATACAAAATAAAAAAATTATAAAAAACAATTTTATCATGTCAATAAAATAAGTAAAAATAAGTAAATGGGATTAAAAAGGATAGCAATAGTACTACTCATTTCTTAATACATAGGGATCAAAGAACTTCTAATGCATTAGAAAAATAATAAAGTACTTATGATAACATATTAAATTTAGTTTAATATGAATAATAATGAGGTGTTAAGGAAGGTTAAGGCGGTGTGGCTATAGAGAAGATGGAAGAGGTATTGGCTACCCCAAATGAATGGATGAAAGCCAAGCCGCCACAGAAACCATGTGCTCCCTTCCTTCTAGTATTTGGTTCTTTGGTTTCCATTTTCTAATATTGTCAACCTATCAACATCAAATAGTTTTTCCATCTTCATTTGTTTAATTTGATTTTTATCAAACTAGATAGAGTACCCGTGCATAGCAACGGGATTTTATAGCGATAGATAGTTTATTGATAAAAAAAAGTTTATAGGTTATAAACAGAAAATAATAAAAGTTTGAATTGAGAATTAAACATAATGTTTTTAAACCCGGTTCGACCCGGGTTGTTCAACCGGTTGAACCGTTCTGGTCGGAAAATGAGTTGATTTAAACCGGGTCAACTTGCTAGGTTGGGTCGAAAACTGGTCAAATTAAACTGGGTCAACCCACCGGGTTTGAGGCGCGTCCCGGGCTCCACACCATGTTTCGTGTTTAATTGGTCGTATTTAATTGAGTAGATATTTTTTTATTAGGTTACAAGTGTAAAATAAGTCATTGTACTTTTAGAATTAATTGGATAATGTTTGAAAACCCGTTCGACCCGGGTGTCAACCTGTTGAACCGTTCCGGGTCGAAAAAACTGGTCGATTAAACGTGTCAACTTCTAGGGTAGGGTCGGAAATGGGTCAAATTACACCGGGCAACCGCTGCTTGAAGCGCCAGTCAACCGGTTGTGTTTTAAATGGTATAAAATAGAACTATACTCCAACTGTCTTTTAAGTAAGTGGATAATGGTTTGAAAAACCCGATTCCGACCCGGTGGTTCGAACCGGGTTGAACCGCTTGCCGGCGAAAAAGTGGGTCTGATTAGAACCGGTCAGACTTGCGTAGGGGATCGATAAGGGGCAAATGGGGTAATGACCGGGGAGAACCCCGCCGGTTTGGAGGGCATCCGGTCAACGCGGGGTTGTGGTTTAAGTATGGTGGGGTGTACCAAGTGTGAAGGGGGTAAGAGCTGTTACTTTAACTTGTTTAGGATAATGGATGAATGTTTGTAAACCCGGATGACCCGGGTGTGTTCGACCCCGTGAACCGTTGGATCGGTCCGAGGAGAGGAGTGGGGCGTAGTTAAGTCAGTCAACCTTGCTAGTTGGGGTTAAAATGTCAAATTAAACCGGGGTCAATCCGCGCGAGGTTTAAGGCATGTTCTCGGGTTGCAACTGACGTGATTTTGTTGATGTTATAAGAATTTTGAGAACATTCGTAAAGACAGAAGAAATCACAGTGATGTAACTTTCAAATTTTACATTTCGACTATCGATTAAAATTATCCTCTAAGCAAACGTTGTTGACCGAATACACAGATGCGTAGAAATTGGGATTTTGATTAAAGCTGTACACAACATGTTGATCGCATTTGAGGATTTCAATTGATTATTTCATTTTATTGTTACGGTGAACTCTAGTTTGTAACTGACTGTTGTGTACTTCGTAGTTTGTTCGGTTCTTCACCTACTGGTTAGTAACCCCGATGGACGAGATGTGAAGTAAGACGCATACGAGAAAATGTATGTTCGAGGGAGTGGTCGGGCCTGTTGCGTCCGTCGTGGGG